>JAULBZ010000286.1:0-34497 GCA_032360805.1 Neoturris breviconis
ATACTCTTCTCTTCTTTTCACAGAGCGCACAGAGAAACTGAAGTAAAGGCGCGTTGTACTGGTTAGAACTTAGAACCTGCACTGACCGAACAAACAAAACACTCGCCAAGTTTTGGTATATATGTTGGAGCCAACTCGACCAGAATCAATGCCTCAATTTCACTTACTGTTATCAGGTTTTAACACGGTGCTGTATTAGCCGGGTGGGAGTGATTCGTGGCAAGATTTCGTTGCGGACGGACGGACGGACAGAAGGACGGAAGGAGACAGGATCAGTAAATCAAACAATCTCTGCCTTTAGCGAGATTGAATAAGTTATAAGTGACAGAGATAAATGTTTAAGCAGTTCTTAAAGTTCTGCAGGATCTGAGAAAAATATACCAGATATTTCTATGTTACAAATGTTCAACTTTGAACCAATGCTTTCGAAGAAAGAGCTTGAGCTTCTACCAGAAAGTAGTGACACCGATTGTAACAGCAATAATAAAGAACCTTGTATCGGAAATAATACTTGGTGTTCATGTGGAGATCACTACAGGCCAATGCAAACTTACACCGAAGGTTTGTGTTGTCGCGATACTAGCGATATTTTGAAGCTAAGTTTTATCATTATCTAGATATTGCAAATAGGATTTATAAATCTAAGTATATTCAACAATACAGAAAGATAAAGAATTCTTCTACAAACTCCTTTCCCATAGCCAAGGACTGCATATTTTCATCGATATATATATCTTTCGTTTATCTATGGTATTTTTCAGCGTGTTTGTTATCTTCCTTTTTTCTCTCGATGTTATGTTTACCTCAAAACTCAAAAACAATGCTCTTCTCCTTTTGTTATTATTGTTATGCAAATTGTTCTATTATGTTCTTTAAAAAATGTCAGTGATGAAGAGACATCGTCATTAATTATTCATAACTTTCGAATTATATTTTAAGAATGATTCTAAAGTAGTAAATATTTCAGGAGGGCAGGTAATAAATATATGTATTTTTTGTAGGAAGCAAAATACTTTCAGACAATATGTGTATTATAAACAAAATATAGTTGGCATAGCAACTCTCTCTGCTTCGCGGTAGAGTTCCCATTATATCCGCCTAAAGAAAAATTCACAAAAAGAAATGCAACTACGTTACCCCCTGTCCAAGTACGAAAACAAAAATAAACAGAATATGTAAACGTGCAAGAGAAAACCATGGCCATGAAAAAACGAAAGAATTGTTACATAAATCTTGCAGTGTTGAATCAAACACAAGAAAGTTTTTAAAAATAAACAGTTTAACGATCGATCGTTCGAAATGGAAGAGAAGTTTGAACCAAGAAGTATTGAAAATATTCTCACCGATTATACCTATGGAGGAAGTGAAAAAATGATTGTAAAAACAAAACCTTTGTCAGAAAACGAATTCAAAAAGAAAAACATCAGCAGCAACTATAACTACGTGGGTGGTTATGAAGTTTATAAACTCTTACCCTCAAACTTCTTTGAAAACATTTAGGCTCAAAATGTTTGTAACAGTTAAACTGACCAGGATCTATTGGTAGGTTATCAGCTCTTATATTTATCAACACTTTTTTCACAAGTCATTTTTTTTGTTTGCTGACGGTATTCTATAAAAACTTATACTTTTATCCTGTGAGGAACGACTTGTACAACCAAGACCTGCACAATTAGGCATATTGCTCGACTTTTGTTATTATCAATGAGGCTAGTAGTGAGATCTCAACACTACGATATGCGTTATTTGCCTATACTGTCGCCTGTGATAAAATGTTTTGAACTCAGTTACGCCATAAATTGCTCTCGATCCAGTCTTTTCAAAAACGTTTCGGGGTCAAGATTTCGTGGTGGATTTTCGTTATGTAAACATTGAATTTTTGATAAGATGTAAGAAGTTTTGAAACATGTTATTCGAGATATGTCTAGTATTATGTTAAAAAATAATTTTTGTGTTTACTTCCCTTACTTAATTTTATGAAAAAAACCTGGGATCTACTCTTAATCAACCTCGACTTACTATCTCAAGATTGATTTAGTTGCTTAATCAACCTCGAGTTACATTAGCTTGAGATTGATTTTGTTGCTTTGTAGTTTACTTGATTGTCACCAACATTTTCACAAACATGTAGAAACATTTTGATTTGAAGTGCATGTGGCCAGGCTTTAACTCAAAAATTAAATAATTAAATCCAGCTTAAGTTAAAAACTCAAAATAAATTAAACAACTAAATGAATCTCAAGTTAATAACTCAAAAGTATATAAACAACTAAATGAATCTCAAGTTAATAACTCGAGAAAAATTAAAGAACTAAATCAGTTTTTTGAGTTATGAATTTCAACAAAACTTAATTTTGACATCATTATGATGTTATAACTCGAGCTTTAGAACTCAAGACTTCCCCACCTCCTTAAAGTAAATTTATAAAAGCTAAAAAGAATTGCATAAAGACAAACTCTCAAGAATTGGTTGGTTTCTTTCTAATAAAATCCACATTCCTTCAAACAGAATTACCTTGTTTAATGCACAATAGGAATACAACTTCAAAACTGCGGCAGTTATTCATAAATTTGAAGTTTATGGAAATGACAACTCTATTATTGGAAGTAGGCCACCAAACCAAGTGAAAGTTAAACCTAAGCACATAAATATGATTTGCATACACATATTATACAGTGTTTGAAATATGTCTTCATTAAGATGGTACAGTTTCAAATCAAAAAATAACAATTGGAACACAATATACAAGGTAAAATGTCAAGTCACTATGGAGGAGAGTAATGAAATTTCATATCAAGGATAAACACCCAAGGTTTACATAGCATTACAATTTCATGCCCTTATTAAGTTGATAAAGTTTCAGTATAATTGGAATACCATTATCAAGGTAAAATTATATCAAATCACTGTGGAGAAGAGTACCAAAATTTCAAATCATAGCCTAAAGCAATGCTCAATAATCACATGGCCCGCAGCTGATTCAATATATAATAAAACTTTTTTTTACTTGTCTGTTTGATATAAAATCTTCTGACTTTTAGCAAAATTTTTAGTTAAAATTTAAAAGATTTAGTTCTCAAATTTGTTACTTTCATCATGAAAAGAAAAAAAAGACCTCAAAAGAACCCGACATGACGTCAAAAATCACGATTATGATGTCATAAAAGTTAGACATGCATTATGTTGTCATTTTTTAATGGATTTAAATTCTAGAGACCATATTCAATATTTATTGAAAGTTTCAAGTCAATATCATTAAAACCTTTTTATTTATTAAGAATTTTATATTACTGGAGTCGCCAATATGATCAGATGTTAAGATAGGTAGTTTTAAATAATAGCCAATACCTTCAGTTGTAGTGACCATGTGAAATTCCAATTTTCAGGAAAGATGGGATGTAAGATATATTATGCAATGCTAAGGCTAAATTTACTTTTTCAGGTCTACAAAAGAAATTATTAACAATTAAACTAACAAACATTTTTATTTTGACAATGTCACCTGACTTGTGGCGTCATCAAAAAGCCATGTGACAAAGATTTTAATTTGTTTTTTGGATTTTCTTGCTCACAAGAGTTACCTGCATGTCCATGTGAAGTTTCATTGATGTAACCCTTGCGGTTCCTGAGATCTTTGATGGGAGGGGGTATAATACTAAATAGGGTTACCGTAATGCTTCGATTAAACGGGTAAAAATTATTATTTTATTATTTTATTATAAAAATATGCCAAATCAGCATTTTCCGTCAAATTTGGTGATATCTGCTGATTTAGCACATTTTTCTATTAGGTACACAATTTTTTAAATTTTTGAGAAATAGTAATTGCAAAAAATACGAAACGCTATTGACATTTAATAATGGACACTTGTCATAAGACCTGCAAATTTATCGACTTTTTCCTCTGTAAAAGCCTCCTTAATTGCATTGAGCGGTCCATTGGACCAAAAAGGTCATTTGGTCCCTTTTTGCCTAAAACTCAAAACTGAGTAGATGAAATGAAAAAGTTTTTGGCGAGCCCTTTTAGAATACCGCCACAAATGCTGGTACTAAAGTTCGAAATGCTAGCACTTCGGAAACATGGTCTATTAAGAAAAGCCGGCCGCAACCCAAAATGATAGCAATAGCCCATCCAAACTTTGTTTAGGGGCCTAATAACGGTGAATACATTGGTATGTAAGGTACTCTTTTGTTATAAATATCTCAATAAAATTGTGAAAATAAGCAAAATTGTACTTGTAAATTTTGCAAAAACTCCTCTCTTGTATTTTTCCTTTCCATTTCTACCATCTCTGCTTTAGCGTCATTTCTTTTTTCAAACGTGACTAAACTTTGAAAAACATCATGGCAAGTTTCTGTTTCATCAAAACTACCAGTTTTAACATTTTCATTAAATTCTGCGTTCTCGTTACCACCAGGAAAGTATTTTGCAACAACATATGTACATCTCAAACCATTTTGCATGCGTGTTGCTTTTGCCATTCCCAATTTAATACTTTTCGCCCAAACCACTTGGGTAAAGTGACCAGTTCCTGAACAGGTAGTCGATGTATTGAAGCAGTATCCAGGGTGGCAAACTTCAGCATACCTAACGCAAAAATAATATATATCAGTCTTAATTTACAGCAACTTTATATAATGAAGTTATTGGAGGAATCAGGTTTTTCCTTGATTCTTTCATTGATGACATCACTTACAAATCTACAGAAGCAGTTTGGCTTTGATGATACCTACATCTTTCCAGAACAATGAACAAGAAGCTGGACAACTTAATAAATCAAAGGTACGGTATTGAAAGTAGCCCACTAACCAAACCAAGCGAAAATTAAACCTAATCCCATTAAATATGATTTACATACGCACATTATACATTGTTTGAAATATGTTTTGCCAGGCTTTTTTGAATATTTCATGGCCAGGGGGGTTCCACCCTCTATTAATTTTGAATGACTAATAGTATAAGGATGAAACTTGGCAGACTAATAGTGTATCACGAAAGAAACAAAATGGTGGTAATTATTTTTGCTGAAGTCAGCATTTTTCTGATGACGTCATCGCAAAGAAACAGCATATTTTGCCTAAAATCTGTATTCTTAGAAATGAAATTAAAAGAGTCCTAAATAACATTTTCCATTTTGTTTTCAGTTTTAGACAAATAAACAATTGGAATACCTTTTGCAAGGTTAAAACTAAGTCAGGTCACTGTGGAGGAGAGTAGTCAAATTTCATATCAAGGATAAACACCCAAATTATACGTGGCATTAGGATTTCATGTCCCTATTAAGTTAATAAAGTTTCCGGACATACCCTTATCATGGTAATATCAATGCTCAAAAATCACTCCTCCACAGTTTATACAAATTTTTATACACACATTATACACCATAGCATTATGTACACGCCAAACTAAAATGGAGAAATCGCAAAAGTTTATTGCCGCAAAATTTACACTGAGCAGCTAACCACAAAAGTTAATTCCAAAACTTTTGCGGTGTTTTTCATACCGCAAAAGTTTCTTTCCTTAAAGTATTTCCTTATTTCCTTTATAATACCAATCCCTATTGGGAATAAGTTCACAACTATTATTTAGCATATGCACTGAGCAAATTTGACAGAAGAAGAATATTCTGAGTAAATCTACAGGAGAACTCTGAATGTTTGTCTATGACACAAGATGGGGAAAACAACAACAACAAAAGAATAAGTAATAAGGTAGCTACACACAGTGGACCATTCCAACACACCATTCTAACACACAGTGGACCATTCTAACCTCATTGCTTTTGCCTACCTGAGCAGGAAAAAAACGTTCATTTTATCCTTTCTTCAATTTGAGTAAAGATCTGTAGCTTCTTTTCGATCATAAATATGTTGCTTTTTATGTGCATAAAATCTTCGCTCTTTCATTTCAGCAATCAGCTTCAAAAAATATTGTCAGATAAGTGATAGCCACGGGAATAGTAACAATCTTACAGCTTATGATAATTTTTGTGCATTCATTACCGTGTTAAGTGGCGTTACTATTTTCCACATTTCTACCCTTCCTGTATGATGCTTGCGGTGCTGTATAAGCTGGGTAGGAGTGATTCCTTGCAAGAATTCATTGCGGGCAGAAGAACAAACAGAAGGAAGAAGACAGGATCGGTAAACCAAACAATCTCTGCCTTTAGCAAGATTGATTCATGAGAAAATCATGAAAAAATCATTTGAATGAATGTGAATCAAATTTTCAAAAAGTTTCAGCTTTTGAAAAAATCCCTTTTTCACCGATACTCAGTCATAACAAAGTTTTTAGGACGATACCATACCATGCAATTTGGAGCCTTTTTGCCCAAAACTCAAGACCAAGTGGATGTAATCGAAAGATTTTCGGCGAGCTCTTCTAGAATATCGCCACTAATACTGATACAAAATTTTGCAGCTGCCGCAAAGTGATAGCAATAGCTAAAAACCTCATGGAATTCAATATTCTAAAATTTTCTCCATTTTAAAAAAAAAGTACCTTTGATGAAACTCATATCCGAGTTGACAAAATAGAACAAACATTGGCCAGCAGTCTTGTGATAGTGCCTAGGTCCGTTAGAACAAACCATTTGAACCCTTTTTACATCTAGCACCCTGAGTGGACAAAATTGAAAGTTTTTCCAGGTCCTTACAAATATTTCACCGAATGTTGGTATCATTATTTCAAAATAATAGCACTTCAGGAACATGGTCTAATAAGAATAATAAATAGCCCATCCAAACTTTGTTGTTAATAAGATGCTAATCAAGCATATCCATTTTTATTAGATTATTTTTTATTTGTCCTTAATTTTTATAAGAATATCATCTCATTTCACATTTATTGTATATTGCACTGACGAGGGTTTGAATACCGCTTTACATTTATAACTTGTTTTTCATTTATTTTTATCCATCAATATAATTTAATGGTAAGGGCAAAATAATCAAAGTTAGTGGCTTACCATCTTAAAACAGCCTCTTCTGCAGATATATCATAGTCTCCATCGTAACAACCTAAGAAAAGGTTTTCTCCCACACCCACCAACATGGCTGGATCTTGGTGTTGTAAATATCCCAAATTTGTTAATGCTATTGCATGCTGGTGGGCTTGCATGGTCAGCATAGGATCTATAGACATCATAGGTGAACCATGAATTTTCCTCATTCTATTATGAGTAGATAGACCAATGCGCAAGAATGCTGCTGGATCTAAAATAGGAATTTGATTTATACAGTGTTCAAAATAAAAACAAACTATCATTGTGCAGGTATGACAGTTGAGAACAGTTTCAGGCTAAAAAGCTCAAAAATCATAGTGATTTGATCTCATTTTGAGCAATATTCACTCAACATTGACTAATTCATCATGGCAAGTAATCAATATATAAACTGATTGATAATCAATTGCAAGAAAGAACATCAGTCAGTATTCCAGTCACCTTTTTGTCACAGAGATTTCTATTCAACTAGTTTCTTTCTTCGCACATCTAAACTCTCTCAACTTTCTAATGTTAATTCTCATCCTTCATTTTCGTAAACCGTGTTCTTCTTTTGTAGCTCTTTGCCAAGTAGTGGCCTTGATGCCTTGCAGAGACTTATTTAAAAACAAAATGTGAAAAAAGCGAAAAAAATTCAAAATATTTAACATTTAACATTTTGGTATAACTTTTGATCGAATGTGGTTAATATGTCAAGTAATTTTCTAAGTCCAAAAGTGACTGTGGACAAGGTTTAATAGAAAAATTAAAAAATTAACCATTGGGCATAACTTTTGGATGAATGTGGTCAAAGTGCCCACTTGTGATAATCACTTGTGATAATCAGTTCTGAGTCGATTAAATAAAAAAAAATGAGTCAGTAAAAATGAGTCTCGTAATATTGTCTAAAGCGCCGATACCAAATTTTAGGATGTTCATTGGACCAAAAAACGCAATTTTTTCAAATAAATAATATACTGAGAAATGTTTCCAACGATGTGAAAATTCATTTTGCTCATAGGTTTTATCTTTTCAGAAACCTTAAATAAACAAGAAAATAGTGTAGAAATAAATTGTAAAGCTGCAATACTAACCTTCGTAAAAACCTGTTGATCCTAAGTGCAGTATTACTGGACTACCAAAACTTGCAAAGCCAAAAGAAGGTCTTACTCCTCCACCTGAATGATCATCCATAGTCACAGTTTCTGTATTATGTTCACCTAATGTGCTCACAGATGGATCTGGTTTACCATGGTGAGATATTCCAGGTGCTTTTAAACCAGATATGGGATCAAATTGGTTCATTAGCTTCTGACCATGTGATGGGTTATGATGATCTTCTTTGTTTTTATGACCAAGTTTGGGATGAAGATTTGGTTTCTTATAGCTAAAAGCACCTAAAAGCTGTTTATCTTCTTCACTTCCATGATGCATAGACAATACTGGTGTTTCGTGATCAAGAAAAGGAAATAAAAGTGGTGTATTTCCTTCGCTTTCATGAACAGGCGTACTATTAAAAACCGCTGGATCTTTTTCACCCTCTTGCACATGCTTAAATGGTATGTGCGGTTTCGTCTTTGGTTTATGCTGATTATTCAGATTATGTTCATATTCATGCTGATTTTCGTGTGGTTTATTCACACTAGGAAGAGGTTCATCTACAGGTTCATCTAATGGTTCTCCCATATTTTCGTTTAGTTTCGGGTTTATATGAAAAACATCAGGTCTAAATCTAACAGGGTGTTTTAATGGTGTTAGGATATGATAGCCGTTTTCTTCCTCAGTATTATTACTTATATTCTCACCTTCATTACTACTTACATTCTGATCATTAGCATCAAGATTATGCTTATCATCGCGTTGATCGGGTGTATTGTAACTATGCTGATCTTCTATATCATGATTCTGTTGATCATCTGAAATGTGATTATGAATGTTATGTAGGATGTTTTTTACCTTATGTACAATGTTGACATTACCATTATCACTAGCTGTTTGCCCACCATGCTGCAAAATGTTGATATTCTTCAATTCCTTAATATTCACATAATGATTATGTTGCTCATGTGGCATATGATTGAAGCTAGATTCACCTATGTGTACATCGTTCTCCACTTCTTCGCTCAATCCTGTGGAAATATGTTTTTGTTGTGGATATAAATGAACAGCATGTAGATTGGAATTGTAAACCCCAGCCTCTAGGTCATGTCCCACACCTGCATTATGTAGTGATTGATCAGTGTTAACCTTATAAGCACCATGATCAGTTAGAATACTCACCATACCACTTTTCAGGCTATCAGGATAAGATATATGTGGATGTTCTTTAGGATCATGATTCTGATCATCTTCAGATTCTGCATGGTTAGAATCTGTATGATCTGTGTCAGTAGAATCTTCAGAAAGGGAACCAGTTAAACCTTCAAAATTTGAATAACGCTTATCTTGGTCTATCTTCATACTGACAGATTCTTTTGAAACTTCATTTTTGTTTCCTTGTTCTGCCTTTACTTTCTTACCACTAAATTCTGCAACATTAATTACACTATCACCTTCTGTCATTCGCTGTTGATCCTTAAGTAAGTCGTTATGGTGATGCATTTTAAAATGCCTTGTCCTATCACTATTGTCAAAGACCTTGTCAGACGTGTCAATGTTTTTTATGTCATATTTAGCTTCATCTATATCAGCACCAGTCATTTGGTGTTTTGATTCATATTTCAAATTTGTTTTTTCTGCACTTGATACATCAAGCTTTGTTGTTGATTGCAAGTCAGCTTGGAGATGCATTTCCTTAGGACTAGATTTAACTGGTTTAGTGGTGATATTTTCACATACACTTGCATCAAAATTACCTTCATCGACATTCTGGTTAAAATGTTCTGGAATGTTTCCTCGTGGTTGATACCGTGCAACAATAATAGTGCATGTCATGCCATTACTTTTTGTTACCACTTTACCAACTCCAAAATATCTACTTCCCTTCCACACAAGTTGTGAGAATTGCTCAGTTTCTTGAGTCGACTGTATTGCTCTGTTAAAATCATATCCATGTTCACATATTTCAGAGTACCTACAAGACAACAATGTATCATGTATCCATAAAAGCATGTGAAAGCAGGGGAGGGGGTGTCTACCATAATTCGCAAATACAATTCCTTCCCTTTGAAGCAACCATGTTTTTAACTCAATAGAAGCATGATGGTAGTGTGGCAAGATAACAGCAGCCAACTATATTGCCAATTATTGCTTGCTTTGCAACCATAATGTCAATGTCAAGTTGACACAAAAACAATGGCCGATTTATTGCATAGGATGCTGCTTAGCATGGTAGGATTAGAGATGGTAGGTAAAATGACAATTATATTATATGTTATTGTAAAAAGCGCTAAGCGTTCGCATGGTGTCCTATTTACTTAGTGTTACTTACGGAATGATCATTGGGGAAGGTTTAGCCCTTTGTATACAATTTTTTACAATTTTAGGTAGATTATGTATTTTCTTAGCGTTATCTCATTTAGCTTGCTTGTTTATATATTTTAGCAGCTACAGTTCTAGCCTTTCATTCTCTTCATTCCGATGATAGAGCTGTGGTTGCTAATTTCTTCGCTTATTGATATATTTAGACAAACTCGTGCATATGTTCATTCGGTTCCTTTGCCCAAAATTCATACTTTATCCTATCATTCTGTTTGCGTCGAGGTAAGCTCTTACCCATTACTTTTCATCTGCTTGGGTTAATAAGACCTGTGCACGAGGCTACATTGTTAGTGTTGTGTCAGTATCAAGGTAAACTTGTATCTAGGCTTCTAACTTACTTTTGTTCCTAAGTCCTGTGCACGAGGCTACCTCTATTCACCTCATGTTGGCGTTATAGTAAACTTGTACCGAGGCTTCTTACTTACTCCATCCGTGAGAACTGTGTACAAGGCTACCTTTATTCACCTTACATGTTGTTTTCTCAGCGTTCTGTCGGCAACATACCCAAGCTTCTTAATTACTCCGTTCGTAAGAATTGTTCACGAGGTTGCCAATTTGTCTTGCAATATTTGTGTCAAGGTAAACTTGTACTCACACTTCTCGCTAACATCTGTTCGTGAGATCTGAGTACGAGGTTACTACATAGTCATTTTTGTATTAAAGTAGTGTTATCGAAAGATATCCAGTCATGTATATGTTGCATCATCATTCTGTCATTATAACAAGTAGTATATTAGGTACTAAATATGGCCACACGGAGAAGGAAAAAACTTTAGAGATTAAGGATTCATCTGATAGTAAAGATTCAATGCATTGGAGATCTAAAGTTGGTTTTGGCTCTGTGTTCGCTGCTATCTCTGGTGTGGACACTAAAGTAGGTGCTGTTACAAGTGTTTCTGTACATTTTGGTGTGTCTACGAGTGTAGGTGCTGTTAGAAGTGGTCCTGCATATTCTGGCATGGCTATGGATGTAGGTGTTGTTACAAAGTGTTCCTGCATGTTCTGGTATGGATACAGATGTAGGTGCTGTTAGAAGGGTTCCTGCAGGTTTTAGTGTGGTTGTGGACATAGGTGCTGTTAGAGTATTCCTGCATGTTTTGGTGTGGCTACAGATGTAGGTGCTGTCAGCATACTCTCATAGGTGTCAAAGAAAATTTATTGAAAAAGGTTTTAATGTACCATTGAAATATGTTAGAACAAAAGCGAAATTAAGCGAATGGACGTTCAATTCGACAAAAGGGAATCATTGAAGACCTTATGGTTAATGATATTCAGTTAGTGTAACAAGAGCTGACTTATTTTGATGAAGCGTTCAAGTTATTCCATTAAACTACATGACATGTTTTATGAATTACTAGATACCAATGACCGTGAAAAGGAAGACGACTGGTTTAATAATATTGACCAGCAAGCATTTGCATTCAAAAGAAGAGTATTACATTGGTTAAAACAAGCTTGACTCAAAGTGGAACCTGAAAATGCTATTTCAAAAAGAAGCAAGTCGTCTAGAAGATCAAGTTCATCAGAGTTCTATGACGTCAATTGAAAAGGTATGGTACGGTACACAGAATTACTGGCTGAAGCATCATTCATCAAAGAAGAAGAACAGCAGATTCAAATTGTGCCAAACTTAAATTAGAAGAACTTGCAAAGAAAAACGAACAGAGTTAGAATACAAAATTGATTTTGGAAATACTGGTTGGTTTATTACTAAGTCATCAGAAACCAGGTGATGTTATGGAAGCTCAACGTAGTTAAGGCCTTTATTTTCGGGTGTCAAATATGGCTAACTTTGCATAAAAACTTTTTTGTGGGTTAAGTGGACGATCAAAAAATAATAAAAACAGAAACGCCGTATTGAAAAAATTATGATGTCACATGATCAAAATATGCCATCATACTTTTTTGAAATTTTGATTCTTTAATTCCGATGTATCATTCTCAATATATTAACGATTCAAATAATGCAAAATTGCTGAGTCGAATTTTCAAATTTTGAAATGAAAATATCTTTAGAATGATGAATGCAATATGAATGTATAATACTATTTTCACAAATAACTATTCAAGCTCTTTTCAACAGTGTATTCAGTTCAAGAATACAATGATTCAAAATTTTGAAAATCTATGACGTCATATTTTGGTCATGTGACATCAGAATTTTTCCAATCCGGCGTTTCAGTTTTTAGTGGATTTTTAACTCGATGATGAATCTGCTAAGCCAACAGAAACCAGGCGATATTACGACAGTGACGTCAAAATGATATGTTGATAATGATCAAGATTTGAATGTCATGATGTGCAATTTGCTGAAGCACCAGATGTCAATTTAAAAGCATTTGATGGAAATCCACCCAACTACAATTACTTTATCACCATGCTTAGAGAAGTGGTGGGAAGCAAGATTGAAGATCCCAGAGGAAGATTGACAGGCTTGATCAAATACACTACAGGCGAGGCTAATGAGTTAATGAGGCTAATAAGCATTGCTTCAAACAAACTCCGAAAGAGGGATATGACAAAAGCAATCCAATTACTATACAGACGGTATGGAAATCCACATAGAATTTGTTCTTCATATCAAAAAGAACTAAAGGATTGGCCTCATAAAATTGCAAAATTGCCAATGCAGCTCTATATAGAAGGTTCTTCAGCTTCTGCGAAAGTTTAATGAATGGAAATCAGTGGAATGCTTTTGATACTCCAGATAACGTGAGAGATAAATGAAATAGAAAGGTGGTGATTATTTGCTGTAATGATTACATAGAACCCGAACTAACTGATTTGATCAAATGATGAAACTGTTCTTGTCCACAACCCTCATTATTTTCAAGGTAAACAATCAATCAATGTTGTGGTAGTCTTGATAAGCCATTTAACCTTATTCAGGCGGGGGATTACACCCCCGTCACATTATTATGTATAACATCTGAATAACTAAAGCAATAGAGCTGGAACTTTTGAAACTATCTATAAGACACAAATTGTGAAAATTCCAGTCTACGGATCAAAAAATATGAGTCATAACCTGAGACCTACCTAACCTGATTTCTACATAGGGAAATTCTATATAAATCTATAAAACATTATTTTACAATAGCTTGTGTTTGTTTTTTAATACTTACTGAAACTTGATCAGATTGTAATTATGTAATCACAAAAGAAATGTTTCTGAGAGTTTTGGTCACATGACTAACCTGTTTCCTCCGATTTTTCTGAAATTTTAAAAATTGGATTTTTTTGGGATTTTCGGACCATCATTTTGGTATTTTGCAACGTTGTTGTTAAAAACCGGGAAACTACATGTAAAATAAGAACAAAACATCTGTCTAAAACTGGAAACAGAATGGGAAAACGTTATGATCTTTTAATCGCATTTCTAAGAATAATATATGGATTTTGGGCAAAATCAGAAAATGCTGACATCAGCAAGATATTTTATTCCTTTTATGATACACTATTATCATGCAAAGTTGCATCTTTATACTATTAGCTGTTATAAAAGGGGGGCGGGGGGCAGAATCCCTGGCACAAAGGGAAGAAAAAAGCAAATGATCACGGACAGCAGTAGACTGTTGGGAATTAGTAATCTTTCCTGTCAAAGCAGACACACCCATGTGTTCCGAGGCTCTAACCTTCAAATGTCGCATAGTTTTACCGTAATAGGCAACATTGCAGTTACCGCACAAAAATTTATATACGACATTTGAACGAAGTTCCTTAGATGGACGATCTTTAAATTTGAAAAAATTACTAATTTGAACGGTTGATCTAAAAATAACACGTACCTTACAGCATGGTAGACACTTCCCAAAAACCTTCTCTAATCGTGTTCAGCTGTTGCAAAAGGTAAAATTTGTTGAGTTTTTTCCCTGCCTCTGCCTGAGAATCTTTCCCCTTGCCTAATGCTTAAGAGTTTTTTTCTAATGCCTAAGCCTAGATTTCCTTTCCCTTGTCTTTGCCTGGGTTTGCCTTTCCTATGTCAGGGGTCTATGTTCCTGTGCCTGTTATAGTCCATTTTTCCCTGTGTTCCTCTTGCCAGCTTGCCTCTGCCTGTGTTTGCCTTTACTTTGCATTAGATCAAAATTCCTTTGTCCGTTACCTGCTGTCCTTGCAAACCAAGTGGGTTTCACTGCATGCTTCAAAAGTTTTAAATACTTGTCTCAGTCCACATCAGAGGGGTGTAAGTACTCAGAATATTGTAATTGAATTTCCTTCAGAACAATAAAGTTAATATTGATTAAATAAAATTGTGTGCCATTATCACTACAATACTAATAATGCTATTACATTATAATGCAAATTAGTCATTAGTGGTTCCAAAATAAACGAAAGTTGAGCCTAGTCGATGATTATGTAGAATGTAGAATGTAGAATGTAGAATAAAGAAACTTACTACAGATCTATAAAATTATTATAGAAACTGAAGAATTAATTTTAGAAAATATAAATATGAACTTACCATTTATAAGTTGCTTCTTCACCTGTCATTTCTAAGTTTTTTGGATCGCAATTTTTAGCAATATTTTCTCCTTGATCAAGACGACTTTCAAATGGTGAATTAGCCATGACTCCATTGTGTTTACGGACAAGTTTGTCTGCATATATTTGTGCTTGTGATGACAACTCTTTGCTTAATTCCAGTGATGGAGCATGGTGGATTCGTCGAAGATAATTGTGTGCCATTAAAGCTGATTGCTGTATTGGGGATGGGTCTAATGAAAAATGAAAACAATTAAGTGAATACATAATTCTTGCAATATTGTACACATGTACAATATTTTACAAATACAATGGGTGAATATTTTGTTTGTATAAGTTATGTAATGGTCGCTTTCTTTGTTAAACAATTTCAAATTTCATAGATTACACAGTATATTAGTATACATTCAGACAGCCATCTGCACCATTCCTTCTGAAAATGCCGTTAAAGTTTAACATGTTTGTCAAAAATTATTTTGTTCAACTAACTTGTTCAAAAGTTCGAAAAATCTGCCCTCCAATTAACCATGCCCTATTTATGTATTTTTAGTCTTTTAGTCCCGTTTTTGGACAAAAATCCAAGATCACTAACTTCCCTTTCTGGTCTTCTAATAGAAATCACCTTGGAAAATGAGTAAAATAGACAATGATAGGTGTTCAGGAATTGGAGTTATATTGCTGGACCTCCAATAGTATTAGAAATAACTTAATGGCATTTTCCCAATAAATATACAATACCTTAACGGACAAAATAATCGGTGGACAAAACTCACCAAATTTTGAGAAACATGGCAATTTTGTTCGACGATTATTTTGTCATGCTGGTGTTGTACAGGCAGTTTTTTCTGAGAAGCATAAAGTATGGTGACAATAAATATCTGTGTTGCTGAAAATCTTTATTAATAATATTCTTCATTAATATGTAATAGGATATCCTCTTCAAAAACATATGAGTCCATGATGAGCTTATCCTAGAGGGATTAATTCTGTGCCAATTCTGAGACAAATGCTGTTACTGGCATTTCATTTTAAATGACTCCCATAATAAATAAACAAAGTAGAATAATGATTATATAAGTCAGTATATGACAGATCAAACCATCTTTGTGATTGTTTATTTAGAATCACTCTATATTAATACCCGTCAGTTTTTCCGTCTGCCTATGATCTGTGATAGAAATTAGCAGGAAATCACTGGTAAAAAATATATATTGGAAATGTGCTGGCCACGTCTTATTTTGGACTTCTTCATGTGGCTTTTTACTATAAATCTTGGACCAATTCACTTTTCTGGACGAAATATGGCATTCTAACAAGAAATCACCTTTAAAAATAAAGGAGACAAACACACACCCTTTTTAGACATTTTTTTCCTTCTGATACCTATATTTATCGAAAATAATGATTTTTTTTTAGTGAATTTTCTGGTATATTTGAGATATCTTAATGAAACTAGGTGCATACTAAGAAATAAACCTTAGAAAAAATGTGGAAAAATGTTTATTTAGTCAAGGGATGAAAATACTTATTTTACAGATCATGGCATTTTGGACCAAAAATAGGTTTAATTGTCTATAAACCATATATTTTTGGCTTTAATATTTGGAGTGTAACTAGTCCACTGCCTTGTGAGCTTTTTAAATATCATTTACATGATTGTGACTGGATTCTTGGCATTGTTAGTTCATTGGCAGATGAATCTATCTGTTAGATTTTTTGTATTTTAGGAAATTTTGGCGACATTTTCATTAACCCTATATATGCTGGGGGCGGATTCCCCCCTTTCCCCTACCAAATGTTTTATAGTAACTTCCGAACCACGAAGGCAATGATGCTGAAACTTACCTAGTTTAGATATAAATCTCTATTCGACACATACTGACTAAATTCGAACATCATACCTCTAGTAGATCAGAAGATATGGGTCATAATCTGAAAACATCTTTTTTTTTAGTAGGAAATCCTATGCAAATAATCAATACATTATTTTACCATAACTTGTGTTAAAGTAATGCTAATGTTACGAAACTTGGTGAAGTTACTTAAAATCACAAAATAAATAATTCTGATAAGATTAGGCATGTGACTAACCCGATTTTTTCCGAATTTTGGTATTTTGCGAAAGAAAATTTAAATACCTACCCAAAACTGCGAACAGAACGAAAAAAACTTTTATTGAACTCTTTTAAAATTCTAAGAAGGAAAAGTTTTTAAAGAAAATGAGCCATTTAAAATTAATTGTGATGACGTCATCAGAAAAATGCTTACTTCAGCAAAAGATACATAGTACCATTTTGTTTTTTTTTGTGATAGACTATAACTCCAAAAAGTTTGCATCTCAATCCTATTAGTCGTTCAAAAGTTACGGAGGGGGCGGGGCGTATTTGAAAATTTCTCTTGACATCCAAGAACGAGGCTGGGCAATAGCGAAACTTATAATTTTTTTTACCTATTTTTTGATGATTTGACTCCTTTAAAATGTTAACATTGACGTAAAATTTATGAGAAAAGTATGAACACACGCCGTGGAGCACATCATGGTCTAATCATTATATATTCAAAGTAATAAAAATCGTGAAAAATCCATGAATAAATTATTGTTTTCGTTGAAAAGTCTTGCAGTGAATTAAATATGATGTTCGACTCCTATAAAATCAAATGTGCACGTGACGTTTTTTCTTTTCAACGTAAAAAAGATGTTGTTTGGACGTCAGAACGTTGACGTCAGAACGTCAAAACAACGTCTTTTTTACGTTGAAACAAAGTTACGTGTCGGCAGGGAATATATTGTTTGTTTTTTCCCCTATAATTGTTAAATTTAATAATTACGATCAAGTAAGTCTAAGGCGTTTAATGTTTATTTGCAGCGTTTAATAAACGCAAACAACTCTAATGTAATGTAAGAAGAAATAGGTTGATAGACTTATTGTAATGGTCAAAAGTGTCAATTCTATACGCTATATACTTGTCAAATACAAAAGATAAAATTGACGCTGATCTGTTTTAAGAAACCGATGACGCCTATACGTCTGACCTTTTTTATACATTACACATCACATAATATAAAGAACAACTTAAACTTTAGCTTTCTTTCTCAGGGAAATGAAGTATAAAAAGAAAAGGGGATTAGGATCTAAGGTTTATTTTTTTGTCATGACGAATAGCAATAACTGTCTTTATCAATTCACAGAGTGATGGACTAAATTAAAAATATACCCAATGGGCAAAAACTTGTTCAAAGTCCGCAGTAAAGACGCTAGAACAACGTTTTCAACGCTGTTCTAGCGCCTTTACAGCGGACTTTGAACACGTTTTTGCCCACCGGGTTATGAACGGAACAAGAACTGGTGAAATAATATAACTTTCTCCCACACAGCTTAAATAATCTTCGATGATGGTTCGTATTATCAGGATAAGCATGAGATGTGCCTTATACAAGCAAAGTAGCCTTTCGGTTTATATTTGTTTGGTGAAATTAACCTTATTGAGATGACGAGTGAGTGTCTGTTTTATTTGTTTGTTTGTTTATTGGTCAAAAAATTAAGAGGTGGTCTATGATTGGATCTTGCAAATACGAGCTAGTATTTGATTGGATCTTACAAAAACAAAATCCTTAACTACAGTAGCTACTTCTTTGTCGGCAGCACAACATCAGAACAACTTTGAAACAACCTCGAAATAACGTCGTTTTGGGTGACGTTTTGTCATAATAATGTGAACACATCGCATTCTAAACAACGCCGAAACAACATCAAATCGACGTCCCCGATTGGCTTCGTTTGTGGTGCATCTTGGGAAGGTGTATTTATTTTCACATATAAGAAAAGAACATCTGTTGCCCATGCGTAAAGCTTTTTATTTGAAACAAAATACCCAGCAAGCACAGCAAACACTGGATATCGGCTGTCAATTTTCCTCAGATTTTTTGACATATAGAAAAAAAACAGATTTCTTTAGCAAATAGTAAATGGCTACGGGATTGAGGATTTTAGAAGATGACAGAATTTCAATTAATTTATAGCTACCTGAATTTTCACATGCATCTAATTGTAACTCTTATTAACTTCGCCACAAGTAAAGTTAACTCTACTTCAAAGGAGTACATCGACTTAAATTATTGCATAAAACATCTTAAACAGAAATGTAATGACTTTCCCATTACTTGGCAAAGCGATGACGTAAATGAACAAACAATGAAAAGTCTATACACAAACCAATGATTTTTCTAAAGAGCCACAAAAAATATGTCGTTGAAAATCCATTAAAGCCCAACGATTGGACAATCATATTTTGAGCAATAACGCGAAAATTAATGCAATGAAAATCCAATCACTAGGCAATAAATATTTATACCTATGCGAAACTAAGTGAAAAACCATTGCAATGAAAAACCAATGAAAAGTCATTGCAATGAAAAACCAATGAAAAATCATTGGCTAGTTATGGCTTTTATACTATGGATTTTGAAAGACCTAATAAAACAGGGCCTATAAAATTCATTGGCTAGTCATTGCTTTTGAACCAATGAAAATATCATTGTTTTTTCATTAACAAGTCATTATTTATCTTCCAGTAGAGTTTTAAGCTTAAATTCAAAAGGAAATATTATAAAATTACAAGAATCCCAAGAGCAATACATTAACCTCAGACTCAGTGAGTCAAACTTGTTCAAAGTCAGCAGTAAAGACTCTAGAACAATGTTGGACTACGTTGTTCTAGCGTTTGTACTGCGAACTTTAAACAAGTTTTTGCCCATTGAGTCTGAGGTTAATATATTGCTTTTGGAATTCTTGTAATTTCATAACATAGCTATTTATCTTGATATTGGATTAGAATAACCGATTAATCTCGGTTATTAACCGCAAAATCATGGTTATATTGATCCATCCCAGTGGGCAAAAACTTGTTCAAAGTCAGCAGTAAAGACGCTAGAACAACAGTGTTTAACGTTGTTCTAGCGCCTTTACTGCTGACTTTGAACAAGTTTTTGCTCATTGGAATATTATTTGAGAGAGATCTTGATAGTATTCAGTACCGCCTACAAATTAATTGTCAAATCCTAGCCGGTATACGATATCGGTTCAGCATTGGAACAACGTCAAAATGATGTCGGTTCAACATGGAACAACGTCAAAATGATGTCAGTTCAACATTGGAACAACGTTAAAATGATGTCGGTTCAACATTGAAACAACGTCAAAATGATGTCGGTTCAGTATTGGAACAACGTCAAAATGATGTCGGTTCAACATTGGAACAACGTCAAAATGATGTCGGTTCAAATCAAGTAGTCAATATTCATATAAAAGAGACGCCATGAAAGTTCAAACGAGAAACAATATTTTTGAAAGAAGAAACATAATAAAATTTACATATTTAGACAGTGGAATCGCATTTTAAGTTAATAAATGATAGTATAGTAAAAGTCTCACACGAGCCGACTGATAAGTCTAAAGATTCGTTAAACAGATTGCATTCGGCTTACGGTGTTCACATCTAAACAGAATTTTATAGACTAACTAAAGATAAGACTTTAACTCCTATACATATTTTTATTATTCCTATGAAAAGTAGAAACTTTGCAACCTCGTACCCAGGGCATTTTCTCTCTTTCTGATATATCAGAACAGGATAAAAAGGCCCTGGGAACGAGGTTGGAATTTTTGATTGATATTCACTTTGAGTGAAATGATTAACGTAAAACGATCAATTTTTCTTGTTTTTAAAGAGATTTAACCGCCAATTCATCTTCTATATTAAAGAAAGGAAATAGTGTCTTAAGCCACTTTATTTCTTCCTCCGGACTTTTCCCAAAGAAGATTATGTATTCAAGATGTCCAGTTGTTTTTTTCACATTTTTGAGATGAATAACAAATTATTTAACAGAAAACACACAGAAAGCACCATCTTGACCAAAAGACTTTACATTGCCGAAGTTACCTATTAATTATTTGTAAGCTTTTAGAGTCTAAAATACAAATTGTTTGATCCCAGTTCCCACGACGCTGACCTGACGTCGTGGGCCTGCTAACATGTACCCACACAAGGTCTATAACGACTATAACCCGACTATAACCCAGTGGGCAAAACCTCGCTTAAAGTTTGCAGTAAAGACGCTAAGACTTTGAACAAGTTTTTGCTCTATGTCAAATCTACGTCAAATCAACACTTAAAAGAAGACGTCGTGACGTCAAAACGACGTCTTTTCGCTGTTGATATAATGTCACGTGTTGGTAGGGATACTAACTAATTTCACATAGATAGTCATCCCACAAACACCATTTAAAAAAACTTATTTGTTTAAGGAAACATTAAGTAAGGTTGGCAATATTAATTCAAGCGAGGTTGATTAATTAAAGAATGATATCGTTAATAAATGAAGGTTTCCGCTTAAGCACTAAAGGCGCCTTCTATGATATATATGTACGTCAATGAAACAAGTACAACGATCCGGCATATATACCACAACGAGCAAAAATAAATTAGCCAAAATTGAAACACTCTATTAATATTCTATTTTTGTAAATTTATTTTTGTAAATTCTTTGCATAGCAGTCATTAATTGATTTTATAGACCACCGACCATGAGATGTTAGAACAAATGTGTAATAATCTCAATTATCATAAATTTAACGGTACACTCAAGGTCCTCAAGTACGTATTGCAATTTAGGTTTATTAGACCTATTTACAGACGCGTGAAAACGAGGCTTTGCCTGTTCAAATTAGAAACCTTTTGCAATGCAATATCTTCCCTTTTGTGCTGCACAAAAAAGGAAGTTATTGCATTGCATCAAGTTTCTACTTTGAGCAGCCAACGTCTCGTTTTCATGTATTTGTGAATAGGTTTATAGAGCACTCTAGAATAAAGATGCGATATCTTTCGAACGTTAAGAAAAGCTTCATTGTTGACATCTAAATCTTAAAACGACGACTATTTGACGTGACAACCCAATGGGCACGTGACGTTTTTTCAACGTAAAAAGTTTTTTTAAAGGAAACACCACGCTGGCAGAGAAGATGTTTGGCGAGGAACGGAAATTGATTAATTTTTTACTTCGGTTTTTACTGTAAATAAAAAATACACATAAATTTAAAGCCTTAACCACAATTGCGTTTTCAAGGCTTCCTTTCTCCTACGCGGCGAAGGAGTTATGGGAGCCATAATTATAAGATTGACAACAGGATAGGCAGGATGTCCTAAGTAAGAGGTTGTTTTTTTCTCCCTTTCTCTACTGTATTTATCGCAGCATGAACAACTCTTTTGCTTTTGTAGTCACAATAATATTGAAGTGAGTGGAGACCAACCTCATTCCCAGGGGTTCTTGCATTTTCGAAATACGGATTCTCCTTAGTTCAAAAAGGCGAGACACCAATGGGAACAAAGTTGATTGGGGACAATATTTTTCGTCGGTAAGTTTTATGATACATCCTTGTCACTCACTTAATGTGAAAGATGTGTTTCTTTTTAAGAAAATAAATTCCTGTATTTTGACGTCAATTAATGTTGTTTCAACTTAATGAAAAACCAACATAACAAAATTACTGTGTCTACGAACTCCTGTTGTTTTAAAGGCTCATCTTTACCAAATATTTTTATATTTCTTTTAAAAAAAGCTAGAATCCAATGTAAAGTTGTGGAAACAAAAGTTTTTTAAGAAAAAATATATAGCGCAGTTGTCATAAAGCAAATCTCGCACGTAGCTATTTCCAGCAGACAAAACTTGTCAAAGTCCAGTAAAGACACTAGAACAACGCCGAACGGCGCTGTTCTATTGTCTCTACTGCGGTCTTTGAACAATTTTTTGCCCACTGGGAAAGTTCATCTCCAAATTATAAATCTGCCGAAATCAACTAATGTCGTCAGAAATGATATCTATCGTCTTTTCAATATTAATTGGCCGTCTGGTATCATCAACCGTGTCGGTATGTGACGATTTATCAAAATAAAAATACGTTGTTCTGACGTTCTTGCGTCAAACCAACGTTTTTATACGTTGAAAAAACGTCACGAGAAGAATATTTCTTTTGTATGATTGAAACATGGCGTCAGTATCTTTAAATTGCATTTCAATCTCAACTTCATCTATCACTAAAAGTATGATTGTTTATACATTAAAGTCGCATTACCAACTTAAATTTCAAAATCAATAATTTAGGCTCAGTGCCGACAAGGGAATAAATATAACTTTTCTCCTTCGTTTTCATAGTAACCAATATAAGTTGAAATGAAAGATGTCGTGACTTTAAATAATGTTATGTTAGTAGCCAGTTAACATCGCTGTTTTGAAGAGACACGTATAATTTACAATGTCTATGAAAATCTTTAAAACATATATGTCAACAGCTCTCTTTTATTTATAGCTAACCGACCTAAGATATGATTGACGTTTATTGCTTCTATACGAAAACATAGAGCCATAAAGTATATATGATCTAAAAACACCGACTTGGTTATTAAGTCTCTAATTTTTATATATCTTAATAAATAAAAACGTCTGCGCTATCTATAAAACAAAAATTCAAGTGTACATAAAAAAACATCAATAATTTATCGTGTACAATTCGTATACAGTTCGTATTTTAGCGAGCCACTGCAACTTAATCCCCAGTCCTGCTGTCGTATTTTTAGCTAACAAACCTAATTTAATCCCCAGTCCCGCTGTTTTAGTTGGCTAAATCCACAGTGGAAAAGAGTCATTTAAGCATCACAAGATTAAAAAAACAGAAATATGTATGTTATTTTGAAAATGTATTATCTTCGTTGAAAAAGTACGGGAAACCTGACAAAACTCGCACGTGCGTCGACATGAATAAGAAATCGTTCTGTTATTTATACGATATATTTATTTATTTATTTTGTTTGCTAGGTATGAAAAATAGGTGAGATAAGAACATAAAAATCTCTTGTGAGTCAAGCCTCCGGTCTTTTTTATTAAATCAATATTCTGTTTCATATTAATAGTCGAATAGTGATAACGATTTTCGATTTGATTTTTTTTATCACCGTAAATCAATTTACCGACAGTTGTAATATTATCTACTTGATTGACATGGGCTGTCAATTTTATTATTGATGTTCTGTCTATTACATACAACATTTGGCGACTCGTAAGTTAATTATAACCCGCCTTCTCTATCACTCTTCAGGGTGTAAATTATCTCAATCCAACACTAATCATTATTATTGACAGTCTATTGTTTTACTATGAACCAATCAGATTAAAGTATTATATAAATTTAACGTTTTCATTGGCTATCGGTTTTTTAAAAAGTTTGAGTAATTGACAGTTTATGAATTCCGGCTCATGGTATTGTGTTCCTTTGTCTGTGTCGGTGTCTTTGATCAATGATCAAAATTAATTCTCATGGTTCGATTTCATTCAGTTTCACCATGACTATTGGAGAAGAAAGATCGAAGGTATTTAATTCTTCTGGCTATCACCACCAACGTGAAGAAGGAGTTATTAGACAATCTAGAGGAGATTGTGCTACAATGTTAGCACAACAGAGGTTACCTGTTCATCTCGAGTATTTACAACCACACCTTACAGTAAGTCAAAAACTTCTTCTCTTTCCCAGTGGACAAACGAAGTCCGACCAACGTTAAAATAATGTCAAAATGACGTTGTCACGTCGTTTTTAAGTTGTTTCGACGTTGAACCGACGTCGAGTGCCGACTATTTTTTTTTTGTTGTTTAACTGCCTATGAGATGAGTTATAGAGAGGGAAGGATCAGGTACCTCTCCTTCCCAGTGGGCAAAAACTTGTTCGACGTTGTTCTAGCATCTTTACTGCGGACTACACTGGATTAGCAATAAGTCTTTCAGGGTTTACAAGAGAAGGGGAAATATTTTTAAGAAAACCTTTAAGGGTAAAGAAAACCACGCTATCAGGTTAAGGTTGAGTAACGGATGGATCCCACTGGACAATCCACGTCTAATTAACGTGAAAAGGCGTTGTTTTGACGTCTAGACGTGCCTAAAGGGGTATAGGTACTGGAAACCAAAATCACTGAAGCGATCAAAACTGATGATACGTTACTCCCACTGGACGAAAACTTGTTCAAATTCAACAGTAAAAAGACGATAGAACAACGACGTTGTCCTAGCGTCTTTACTGCAGACTTTGAACAACTTTTTTGCCCGCTGGGAGTAACGTCGCAATTGCTACAGAGAACTAAAAGAAAAAGAAAAAATAATATTTGAGATTTATTTTTTGGTTCCACACGACGAAAAAAAAATCGTAAATTAAGTTGGACAAAATGTGAACGTCTGTGTTTGTTCACATGCAGTCTTCTGTGGGCACATAAGACGAAAACTTAGAACATCTATTAAACTATCAACACCATTTTATGCTTATGCCCACACGGAATGTTGGAAAAGCATAAAAAAAATATATTGCTCACATTTGCCTAGTGTGATATGGTGTGACATAAAGGCAAACTATATGGGAGTCTTTTAACTATCCGGTCTTCTTTCGTTCTCTTTAAAAATTTATTATATATGTATATATATAGACCACTCAGGAATATTCTCTCTCAAATAGGTTAGGAAATTGGAAAAAGCTAGGCATGATAATCAATTTAATTTAATCAGATAGCCCGTGATTTTGTTTTTTGTTTGTTTACTTCGCCTAAATTATTTCTGGTAAGCTTTTCTTTTAATATTTTTATTTTTAGTCATAATATATTCACAAGGTACTTGAAATGTATGTTGAGACAAAATTACTCCTATATACTTATAATTCCTTCAATAAGAATCACTTAACGAGTATGCACGCGAGTAGAATCACTTAACGAGTATGCACGCGAGTAGAACAAATTAAAGGTTGATTTCCACTTTGCGAAAGTCGGCAGTAAAGACGCTAGAACAACGTCGAAGAATGCTGTTCTAGCAGCTTTAGTGAGGACTTTGAACAAGTTTTGGCCCACTAGGATTTATAATAATTATAATAAGTTAACTCATTGGTGTGAAATCAATTTCTACCAATGAAATGTCTTCTTCTGACTTTCGCAGCGAATATTTCGCCAAGTGGAAATCAACCTTAAGTAGATACTTGATCTTATCACATCTAGCCAAAAATTTATATGTATATACGCATACAGACTGAAGTTTACCACATACCCGCCTTCGTGTTATCAATCATAAGTTTTTTTCATTTATAGAGTCCGGAAACAAAAGCTTCTCCATTGGCACTGTTAGCTGCAACTTGTAGTAGTATCGGTAAAACAGATAGCGATAAAAAAGAAACGAAAACCACGTCCACTATATTAAATAAATTATCAATGAGAGAAGAAGGCTCAAAGTCATCGTTTAAACCATACAAATTTGATGAAAAACCCACTATTTTACGTACCTCGCCACCGACATTAACGTCGAATACTAGCCTGTTGTCGTTAAAAGCATCAACAGTTTCTAGTAGTTTATTTCAAAGTAGACTTCAAACAACAATGTCCGTTAGTGAATCGGAAAGAGGTCGTTGTATACCCGAACAATTAACACGTGATCATAAAGAACATTATCCCATGTTATTAAAATGTCATACAAGATCTCCACCGTTGCCACCACACCTACCACCAACAATGCTATCCCCACATCGGCATCATCATCATGATCATGGAGAATGTATTCAATGCAAACCTATTCGACCACATTCAGATCCTTTACCGATTAGAACGCCATCAACACAAGGCCCTCCTTGTCCATGTCCAAGTTGCAATCAATCAAGAGGAGATCCAAAATGTCACTATCCACCTGCGAGTATTGCATCCTTATATCCACCTTACAAGAATCCACATCTACAACCAATGATAACATGTCGTGATCCCACGTGCACGAACTGTTCTAAATTACCTCCTTCACATAGTAGTGTACAAAACTTTCTACATCCTGCTTTAATTCATCAATGTACACATGGTGCACCGCATAAAACAGCGTACCCACCGCCACCACCGCCACTTTCATCATCATCTACACATATAGGTAGCTATGAGACATATATCAAGTCAGCCACACCCAATACAAAACCATATGTATGCAATTGGGTATCCGACGGTAAACATTGTGGTAACGGTTTCACAACTTCCGAGGAATTATTCCAACATTTACGTACACATACTAGCTTACAACAGCAACAACAACAACAGCAACAAACTAACTGTGATTCTCATTCTACTACACCACAGCCATCCACAAACTCTTGCACTATTCATGGTTGCCCATGTGGACAACGTAAGTCCAGTCCAAGACCGGCCATGTCCGGATTTAATTATGGACCAGTGGCTAATAATGTACGATATACGCCTTATAGTAGACCGGGACATGGCTATGTAGTGCCACCCCATAGTTCGTTCCATTACTAGATACTCTATGTAGATTATATGTTCACATTGTATGACAATGGATATCTTATTATTTGGATTTCTGCAACGAGTTACAACATTACAAGGCCAATATATAAGCCGCAATTCACAGACTCGCTAATCAGAATTTCGGGTTCTTATTAATCTTATTTGGTGTTCTTGTAAACCTTTTTCATCGGTTGACGCCCGGTGCCTATTTTGACGATTAGTGTCGATTCTGTGGATAAGCTGTATTAGGAATTAATCTATATCCTTAGAATTGATGTAAAAACTTGTCAAAGCATTTTTATACTTTGCCGAAATCCCAAAGTAATTCAAACATTAAATTAGCACCTCGGTTAAAATTACTCCGTTATTCTCGAGTTATTACTCCGTTATTACTTCGTTATTACTCCGTTATTCTCAAGTTAATTTTAAAAATCTTTTAGCACTTTAAGAAATTATCACAGTGTCGGTAAATCTTTTTGATGCTCAAAAAAAGCGCCTTCTTGATAAAATGTGTGACTATCTTCGAGTTCTTGAAAAGTTAACTCTTGTAAACTGATGAATATTAATTGTTTTTTATGTATATAACTAAAAGAGGTGAAAAAAATACCGCTATTAGTAATAAAGATATATATTTGCAGGCGTGTAAATTTTTGTATATATTATACTTGTTATTATTACATTATTACTTAAAAGCAACCTTGTACCTAGGTAACCTTTACTTTCGAGGAAGGTGCTTTAAGATAGAAAAGAAAATATTGAAATTAAAAATACTATATTTCTTGCTCCTCCCACCCCCACGGCTCTATCATTTATGAGAGAGGGACAAAACAAGTGGTTGATCCTCCTTTAATCTCTGTACTTTTGGAAAGAAGTAGAGCGGGTGCAGCTATTTCTTGTTTTCTTCATCTCTACAGCTTTGTAGTGGCGGGAGGGAGAGGAAAACACGAGGGTAGCCATTACTAACAATCAATAATCTATCGCAGCAACCACATAAGTTGCTCTGGGAACAATGACCTAATCGGCATGTGACGCGTTTTCAACGTAAAAAAAAGATGTTGTTTTGACATCAGAACGTCTTTTTTACGCTGAATTTCGTCATGGGGTTGGCTGGGGATTCTTTTGAGAAACACGACTTCTATAACAGCATGTCCTTACCGGCACATCCCCAGTGGGCACATGACGCCAAATCAATGACAAAAATACGTCGTTTTGACGTCTAGATGTCAAAAAGACGTTTTTTCTATGCTAATTAGACGTTGCATGCTGCTACTAATCGTCGAAAAGATGTTGGTCATATTCAGTGTTTAAGTTTTATGGCCTATTTTAACAGGTGAAGAAATTATTTTTGTTATTACTTTTTAGTAATATTTCTCAAAGCTCTCTACTCGATCATAATATGAGTCTGAAGGCGATATTAAATGTTCTATATATCATGATTAGTATCTTCAGATGTTGCCGATTTGTCAGTTTGATGAGAAGATATCGCAGCTAATTTTAAAATAATGTGTTTTATGCGACTAAATATTTTACTTCTTCCAAATCTCAATTGAGAAATTTTGAATTTCACACTCTTGGATAAATAAAGCTGACACAGCTTTTTTTTTTACAAAAAGCCATTAAAGTTACACTTTATCCTTCTAAAATATTTATCACATAATTGAATTTTCTATGGTTACGCATTCTAAAATCCAGTGCAATCTAGGACACAGTGTCCTAGAGTGACACTCTTCACGGAACGATATTTTTCTGAAATACCTAAAAGCGACGTTGTTTCGACGTTTTCCAACGTCGTGTGCCGGCAAGTACAAATATTCGATTAATGCAATGAAATTCTTTTCTAGTTACAGCTTTAGTAAATAAATTATATGGATGCAAACAAAAACTTACTTTTGGCAAATCTTATACTAATACTGACATAGTGACTGACATAATTTTCCCGTGGAACAAAACCGACGTTGTTCTAGCTTCTTTACTGCGTACTTTGAACAGGTTTTCGCCCACTAGGACAAGACGCCTAAACACACGACAAAAAGATGTAAAAACGATGTTATTTCGACGTTAATTAGACGTCTTTTGCCAATAGATAGCGCTCACTTCATTCAATATATTCTTTGTACTTTTAGGTACTAAATAGTGTTATTAAGACATGTTCGTGACGTCATCCTTATCATTTTTTGCTTTCGTCTACAGATGAGACCCTGATGAAAGAAGAAGGCGTAACATCTATTATGAAAAGAAATACCATCAATTCTCTAAAAAACCACTGTCCGCCTCATCTTTAAAAGAATCTATGAAACGAAAAATAAAGAGAGACGTTCATAAATTTCACATTAGATCATCCAACCCACCACTTTGTTTGATATTAATCTCTACCAATCGAATGTCTTCTTTTGACTTTCGTGAGGAATTTTCTGTCTAAATGAGTGATATCTATGTTGTGAATAAATCGAGATTTTTTCACAAGTGCGCGTGCTCAGAAAAAATACATTGCAGTATTTTCTCTCCCGAGCAGTAAAAACCTCCGAATGGAAAACAGCCTTTAGGGAAAAAGAGGCGCCATAAAAACATTTAATAAAAAGTTCCTAACCACCACTACGTTGACAAGAAGATTGGGTTCCATTAGGCGGAATGTTCTGCGCGGGAGCCAAAAGACACGTAACGTTTTTTTTGACAGGGAAAACACGTTGGGTTGACCTAACGTCTTTTACGTTGGAAAAATGCGACATGCCCAATGAGAAACGTCGTTTAACTCCTATCGATACCGGTATAAGATGACTGAGTATTAAAAATATGTCGTCGTTATGACGTCTTAGATGGTGTCGTTATGACATCTTTTTAAGGTTGATTAGACATCGCATGCCCACTGTAAACTTTCCCATTGAAAAGATACATTTCTTTACAGAATATAAAATAGTGGTTAAAAGTGTATCGTATAGAGACGCCAACCCTGTGGTCACATCATGGTCAAACTTCCTAAGATTAACCTTCAATTAATACTTTAAAATATTATGTTAACATGTAACCTTAGATTGCCCACAGAGGTTATTTATTTCTTACTTCTTATGACTTGACACTTGCACCTGTCTCCAAAGAACGTATTTGATCTGACCAATTTAATCTACTTTGTTTATACAATTCTTTATTAATCTTATCAATTTGTAAGTGTATGTGGTCAAACTATAAAAAACCACTGATACGATGAGATGATTAAGAATAGGATGAAACTCTCCTCATAATACGGGTATACTTATTCTTTTAAAATAGAGTTATGTTTTAATCTCACAAAAGATAATACGGTATGATCGTATTACCATACTATGAACATCTCACAGACATAAAGTATTAATTGTGGTATAGTCTATACCCCAGTGAGGATATCCATGGTTAAGATAGCATCGAAATAAAGCGTCATATAAAGGTTTCCTAGTAGACAAAAACATGTTCAAAGTCTGCAGTAAAGACGCTAGAACGATGTTGAAAACGTTGTTCTGGCGTTTTTACTGCGGACTTTGAACGATTTTTTGCACACTCAGTCGAACAGTTAGAAAATAATTACGTCATGTTTGGGTCTGTAAATTTCGTAACAGATTAAAAACAACGGATTTTTTCACACGCCATCATTAGTTCTATATCATTTGTGTGTTTTTTTACAAATGTACAATGTACATGCAATAATGATGTGTCAATAATTGCAGGTTTTTTTAAGGTTCCCTAGCCTAAAATTCTAAACATTTCACATACGGTCTCATACATGGCAATACACAGCACAAATATGGAAATATACGGGACGATCGACTTTTCCACAAGCTGTTTTCATTAATAATAGGAGCTCATGAAATATTGACTTGCTTATACAATTAGATATAAACAAGACACATATCAATCCTATATTTTAAAATGAAAATCATCTGCGTTATTAAAAACAATGTTTGAAATTCAGATGCTTTACAACCTAGTTACCAGACCTATGTATTTTCATATATGGCAATACACATTCCGTATATCCTAGTGCGTCCACTGGGTTGAACCTAAATAAATATATCGACGAGTATTGTGTTCCATTCTTTTCACAAAGAACACACAGAACGTGTGAACACGTACACACATAGCTACACATATAGACACACTTAATGTTAAATTTTAGATCTCTTGAAACAAAATTTATTTTCTTGGTTAACGGTTAATCAACCACAATTGGTTATAGGAAAGTGAAAAAATTCAATTTAATCTCCACCTAAGCCTGTATATATACATATTGTTTGATTGCTACAGAGACTAATAATTTATATCATTAGATTAATATCACAATTTATTTGCTACCGGTTCGTGACCTGTTAGATCCTACCGCAATGGAATCTATATAGCCAGAAGAGTACTTGACAAGGATTTTGTAATCAATCTCAGTGGGCAAAAAACTTGTTCAAAGTCCGCAGTAAAGACACTAACGTCTGGGATGTCACGTAGAATGAACATACCCTTCTTAATTATATTCTCACCACCAAAGATGATTTCCTCGCCAAAAAACCTTTTAACAGTTTCCTAGACGGACGGACGCCCGTATTTATAATATTTTAACAGTCATTCCTTCTTTCTTTGTCATATTTTCAGGAGGTAAAATTAACAAAAATATTAAAAATAATTTCTTTACATTTTAGTAATGTAACCCCCTTGCACACAAATATTAAGGGAGAATTTCTGCAATAAAATGTTTAATATCAGGAGGTTATGAACGTTCAGGAAAGAGTTAAGGAGCGAATTAGGAAATGTTTTCTTCTCAAATTGCAACATAATGAAACTACATAGCGACTTTTCAAGATATGTTGTAGCTACTTAAAACTAACAGAAACATATAGGAGGAGTCACTTAACAGAATACCAACTACTTCTTATACCTCTTACATGCATAGATAACAGGAGACTGAGAATGAGGTTACTGTTTAACCCTAGACCGGGTCGTCTAATGCTGAATTATTCCAAGTCGCGCTTAATCAACTGTAAAAACTGAACGACAAATCGTTTGGGTCTAAAATTTTTCATAGAAGCAACTTAGTCCAAATGGAATGTTTTTGGCATAAAAAATCACATCATTAATGCTTTCAACATATCCCAATATATTAACAAAGTTTTTTACCAAGCAAAATTTCATAAAAAGGACTACCGGTTCAAAAAATTGAAAAACATGAGAATGAAAATACTTTTAGTATATATTCTTTCATGAAATACATTACAATGAATTGAAGAACCAATCACAACAAGATAAAATCACTAACAAAGGCTTATAACTCAGCAAGGCGACTTGCCATAAATGCTCTGAAAATCTTTGAAATTGAGAATATTTTGACTGGCCGTGACAGAATCTTCATAATGGCGGTACGGGTTTTTTTTCTTCTTTTTTCTTTCAGAAATTGCTGCGGTATACCTAAAAACTAAAAGTCGTGCGATGCCAACTTCCAAGATAAACCGTAATTCAGATGACGGCCGCAAATTTGATTCCAGCCGGAAGAGGACGATATAAACCGACTACCCAAACCGCAAAAAAACTTGTTCAAAGTCTGCAGTAAAGACGCGAGAACAATGTCGTTCGTGTCCTAGCGTCTTTACTGTGGACTTTGAACAAATTCTTGCCCACTGGAAGAATGATAAGAGTGTATGATGAACTGTCTCTATGTATATAGATAGATATGACAGAACGTTGACGCTTTAATAATCTATATAGACAATAACTCATTGCGATAAAAGCAGTTTCGATCTGATCACGAAGAAGTGTCAAACATTTGACAGAAATAAAATATGGTGCAGATAAGGCGGAGCAATGACATTTTGGTAGTTAAATAACAATATCAAAAATACCTACCCCGTAGACAAAAACCTGTTCAAAGTCCGCAGTAAAGCCGTTATCAACGTTGTTCTAGCGTCTTTACTGCTGACTTTAAACAAGAGTTTGTCCACTACCTAGTATCATAAATAGGACAGGTGATCTTAATATCAAAAACAGATAAACGTGCTTAGCATTTTGTAGCTATAAGTATAAACAAGATAAAGAGAGCTTTATTGTTTCTAACTCGTTATATCACTTCCTGATGTCTTACATGATCTCTATGACGTCAGAATTTGACACTTTCATTTCTTTTGCGGGGGTATTGATGACTGCTCCTAGTTAATAAACTCCTTATAAAAAAACTCTCTGCATAATTAACCATCGATATAACGAACTGTTTTGTTTTTTATGTCTCTATTCTTGATATCTGTCATCCAAAATCTTCCATATACTTTCATGAATTACACATGAAGATGAATCCACATAATTTCTGACTGTTACCTGTATTTTCTGATCAAATGTATCAATGTGAACAATGTTTTCGTTCATTCCCAACCTCAAACGGCTTTCGAATTCGTGTTGGACGAACCTATAAAGTAATGCCTAATCATCAAATTCAACAGGTTCGGGTACAGGAAGAAGATATGCACCATAACATGTACAGGAAGTAGAGGAAATACAACCAATCACAGGTGCTATTCAGGTTAATCTGCCAGATCATCAATCAGTCAACTTACTCTTATGTCCTAATGGAAATCATAAAGTGGGGGTAATAACAGAGGAGTCGTGGTCAAAAAAGGTAAAAAAAGGGGCTGAAAATGACATAGAATGTGATAGTTAGTATTTTAACAGCAAAAACATACAAAAAGTGCACAGAAAGCATTTTATTTATATTTACATAATTTTTATTGGTAAATTTGTTTACATTTTGTGGTAAATTATATTATATAATTAAAATAAAACAAGAATAAAAACAAAAACAACAACAACAAGAGCATGTGAAATATATATAAACCCATACTCATCGCACCTGACCCTTATATGGATAGGAACGGAAAAGTGTGTCGGGACAAACGGCCAAAATAGCTTAAAAATATAAATTGACCAAAAATGTAGTAGCATGAGTATGGGTGGCAAATAGTGCAATATAATTATCTAACAATCTTAGTTTTGACTCCATTCCAAAAAGCAACGTAGAAAAAGTAGAAAATAAATTATGACGAAAACGAGCCGTACTTCCGGTGGTCCCCCACCAAAAATAAAAAGTAAAAAAAAATTGTTGAATTTGTGAGACAGTGGATGTTTTAAAGGTGAAAGCGAAAAAAAGAAGCAAAAATTGCTATTTTTGGGCAAAAAATGACAAGTCAAAAAAATTACTGTAAT
>JAULBZ010000287.1:0-34462 GCA_032360805.1 Neoturris breviconis
GTTCATAGCAGCCTAGTACCCAGGCTCTTGGAACATATTCGGTTTTTTGTGTCTTTAGGTTTGCTACCGAAAATTTATGGCTTTTTGTCTAATTGGAAATTTGTAATTTTTGCTTGAATTTTACCTTGTCTCAAATATTTATGTGATTGCTTGTAGCTAGACTGAAATAGTTGAAAAGAAAATATTCTGACTGTTTTGACAGTAGTTTAGTCAATGGCAATGAAAGTCTCTACATTGCCGTCCTTCATCGTCATCCAATGAGACAATGCAAGATTGTTCACGCGTGCGTGTCTAGTTTTTTTTTGAGATCCTAGTTTAAATTTAAGTCATATAAATTTGAAACGTTTCGGTCCAGTATTTTATAACAAATTCTGTACATATATTCGTTTCCATTGATTGCCCGATTCCCGTTTCTATCTTCCGATTAACTTTGATTAGCCTACCTAATTCGACTATCCTCTAGACTAATTAAATGTTCTTCCATATTTCTAAAACAAGATTACACTGACATAAAGAGGTGAAAGATTTAGAATCAAAAATAAAACATTTTTCTTCCTCATAGAGATATATACTCTTGCTTTTTACAATTGTTAATACTTTAATAAAATACTAGATGCCAGTATGCGTGATCAATATCGCTTTATCTGATTGGTTGAATGACTTTCATTGCCATTGACTGAACCACTGATTTACGTTAACCCTAATAGTGCTGGGCTTTTTTGATCTAAGAAACCATTTTCAATGCGTGACAGACTACCATGACGTATTTGTTTACGCACTCAAATGGACAAAAGATCCAGATCCGCATATTACAGCCCCGTGCATATAAGTGTTCACTCCTTCATAGAGTGTTTTTAATATCTCTTTTCAAATTTCATCTGCGGTGGAGATTCGTACTCCTTTTGTATATTGTTTTTTGTAACTTGTACCCACCGTGAAATAAGATCAAATTAGTTAATTATCAAGCGCATTTTGTGCATATTAGTCTCTATATGAAGGTTTTATATAGAAAAAAATACAGAAAAAGAGGCTCTTGTTAAAAAGCAGGGTACCTAAATTGGGTGGCAAATTGGGGTACTAATTTGGATAGTAGAAAAGAAGAGTTATACACATTTGCTAAGAAAATATATAATACAAAAGGTAATCTTGTTAGTTTAATTGGGTGGTGTATTGTGCAAATTTTAAAAAATTATTTCCCAAAAAACAAACATTTCTTCTGACCTGAAAAAGTTTGAAAAAGTTTGTTTACATTCGATTCCGCCATGTTTTTGTCACTTCTGTGGGTTTATTTGACAGACAAAATAAACTTTAAATAAGTAAGTTGTATTTCAAAGACTGAGTTGGCAAACCACAAGTTAAAGAAAAAGATGAGTAAACCTAATTGGGTTATATTGGTTCAAGTTGCTCTGCATTGTAAATCATAATTGATTTTGAAATACTTTTAATTAAATTGTATCCATTATCCGTGTAATCACATTATAAATATTAAAATGATTACGGACTTCCACTTCAGTGACTTTTTCATCTTTCATATTTAGGCACCATTTTAAGTAATTAAAAAATCTGGCATAGCTGCTCTCTGCATTGTAAATTATAACTGATATGTAAATTATTTTTTAGTTAAATTCTATCCGTCATAATCCTTATAATCACATTCTAAATATTAAAATGATTATCAACTGTCCCTTCAGTGTCATTTCCTTCTTCATATTCAGCTATCATTTTGAGTTTTTCATTTGGTCTGCGTTATTTACATGCTACCCAATTAGGTAGCCCAACTTGAGTGCCAAATTGTGGGTATCCTGCGTTTTAACAAAAGCCAATAAAAACTGGAAAAGAATCAAACAATTCCAGGACAGGTGGCTCAGTGCTCTTCAACGTAGATAGTATTTCTGCTCATTTCAACACATTCTATCTGCATGATATTAAAGAGATTAAAATAATATTGTACCAATCATACCTCATCATGCAATTCATCAACATCTATATTTTTATTATTATTTTGTTCTTTATGTAACTCATTCAAACGTTTTTTTAAGGATGGAAAGTCTTCCAATAATGCTGGATCAATCTTCAGAAGCTTGGAAGACTAAAAATAAAGAACAAAGATTGCAAATAAAACAATTCTGAACTTGTCTTTTATAATGAAAATTAAATTAAATCAAGCTGGAAAAATTAAATGCCGACAATGCCGATAATGCCAAACCAATAGGGTAATAGTCAATACAATGCACACAAGCCTCTAGTAACTGTCAGAGACATCACCTTTGGAGTAGTGTTTTTGAATACAGTTTTTAGCTTCAAAGATAAAAACTATACTCAAAAACACTCTCCACAGCTGATGTCTGACAGTTGTTTTGAGGCTTGCAATGTAGAATGCTGAGTAAATAATCTCGTAGAGTATTACAATACTTAAAAAGGACCAATATTTGTAAAAATTAATTTGTGCAGAACAAGTTTTGTCGCAAAAACATTTGCCTTTGGTCAACATTTATTTATCATCAGTATAAGGATTCCTTCTAATTAACTTGAGAATGATTGCTTGGTTCATTTTATTCTATTTATGGAAATTAAAATGTGGAAAAACATGAAATTGTTAAAATTAGTTCCTGCAAAAATTAATTCCATAAGGTACTATATTCTGGTGTTACTGTATGGTAATTTTGGATCCTGATATATAGATTATACAGGAGAGCACAGAATCAATGATCTTAAAATTGATTCATTTCTTCCTTGAAGGAACCAATCCAATCTGAGATTATTGGTATGCACTCTCTTTTACAAATATTATTTACATTAGGGTTGAGAAGAGCCAAATCAAATATTTTATGCCATGCATTTTCTCTTGCTTCCAATCTGTGTTGTTCACTAAAATCAACAAAATAAAACTTAAAAAATGTACTCAAAAAATACTCATCCGCAGGTTATGTCAGACAGTTATTTTGAGACTTGGAATAGTCCTTGTATTAGTGGAAAACTATCTATGAAGAAGGGTGTTATGTGGTGTTCAAAATAAGAGCAAATCACTTTGTAGCCTGAAGCAATACTCAAAAGTCACTCCTCCACAGTGATTATTTGCTGTTATTTAGCACAGGTTCATTTAATATTATAGAATTCATTTTTTTAGTGATGCTAATATTAAAATGCACAATGTTATTAGAAACTGTCATGCATCGTCTGTGGAGGAGTGTTTTCTGAATCTTGTTTTCAGTTGAAAGCTATACTGAAAACACTCCTCAACAGGTGATGTCCAACAGTTATGTCAAGGCTTGTGACAGATATTTTAGTCCATCAGGAGGTGCAGAAGAGGGTCATGTAAAATCTGTATAAAGGATGGGAAGAGTCAGATACCTGTTGCTTATTAATATTAAGACAAAACAGTTAGTGTAAAAAATGTAATTAAATTAGTTTTCTTGCATCGATAATCACAAAATAATCTAAAAATTAATATTGGTCAAGTCCACATAATTCACAGCATTTACTTTGATTTGTAGAATAGAATAAAAACCTCACATTGTGTGGTGTGAAATAAGAGCAAATAATCACTGTGGAGGAGTGATTTTAGAGCAGTTTCAGTTTTTGAAGCCTGAAACTATGCTCAAAAATACCTCCCTCATACTGATTATAATATGCTCTTATTTATTTCAAAAACTGTTGTTTTAAAGTAGTCTATGTGTCTATGCCAGGATAGTAATTCACATGAAACCCATCATGGCACATCTCAGGATTCACATTTAAACAAAATACGGAGCAATTAAAAAGAAGGGAAAATAATTATTAAGTAACTGACTTGTCCAGTTGTATTTTGTAATCTGTTGCACATTCATCAAACAACCTTTGATTCATCTCCATTAATAATTTTAGAGCATTATATATAAGACCATGGATTGTTCTAGAAAAAATAAAATAATAAAATAAAATATCTCAGTGGACAAAAACCTGTTTAAAGTCAGCAGTAAAGACGCTAGAAAAACATCTTTTGACATTGTTTCAGCGTCTTTGCTGCTGATTTTGAACAGGTTTTTGATTACTAAGATTGATATAAGTCAGTGGCCGAAATAAGAGTAAATAATCACATTGGAGGAGTGATATTGAGCATAGCTTCAGGCTTTGTAGTGCTCCTTCACAGTGATTATTTAGCTCTTTTCACTGCTGTAGGTTGTATATCATAACGATTAAGCAAATTAGCACACCCCTCGAATAAGCCCCTTCCCCCTCTTGAAATGTAACAAACTGAATAAGTGCCAAATTCAAATTTATTTGCTCTTATACTGGACTCTCATCTGCAAATTTAATTTAAAGTATGGGAAATTCTTACTTATTCCAATGACTCTTTGAATGTTTGTATAAACTAGGAAATATTATTGGTATAATCACAGTAGCATTGTCACTGACAAGACTCATGATATATTCATTGTTCCAATAATATAATGCTCGCTCTGCAACCTAAAACAAATCAAAACAGCAGTTAAAACCTTCTAATTTGTCAGATGTGCGTGGTCGGCTGGCTATACTGTTAAATGGGCACCTACTTGCCAACACTTATCTGAAAAAAGAATTCTTTATACCGTATCTCCTCGATTAAGTGTCCCCCTCCCCCTCAAATAAGCGCCCTCTTAATTAGATTTATATTAAATAAGCACCCCCCCTCTCCTTCAAAAAACAACTTAGTAATAAAAACAAACTTTCTTTTCTGTTTTAAAGTCTAATACATGTATATTCATGTCAGTGTATAGCCCAGATGCTTTTTTAAGTTCTTGGAAAAGGGTTCTGCAATTTTTAGGTGCTCGCTCTATATGAAATTTGTATGACAACTGGTAATACCTAACAACATATTATCTGTATTATATTCATTTAGTTATATTTTTATTTTTTAATTTTCCCAAAAATTTAAATAAGTGCCCCCCTAAAACTGTCTAAATAAATAAGCGTCACATGGCACTTAATCAAGGAAGTAGAATACAAGTCCTAATTTTCAGATAAACTTAAAATTATTTCTAAAGACTTATATAGATAGCAGACTTATTATAATAGAAAGTAGAAATGGATTTAGGTGTTTGGCTAAAAAAATAAGTAAATGGTGCGTTCGGTACCTGGAAATGTGGACTTGAAACGCATTGACCAAGTTTACGAAATAATGGTTGCATAACTTTAACAAACTCAATTGGTTCTATCACATCCAATATTTCCTCCAGTTCGTTTAAAAACATAACCTAAATAAAGAATAATCGATTTGGTAGTGTCAATGTACTTATATCTACCTAAATTGCTAAATAAAATAATCAAAGGTATGGTATTGAAAGTAGCCCACCAATCCAAGTGAAGGTTAAAGCTAAGCACATAAAATATGATTTACATACACACATTATACAGTGTTTGAATTATTTAAGGTAGTAATATAAACAATTGGAACACCTTTATCAAGGTAAAATTATATCAAATCCCTGTAGATGAGAGTAGTGAAATTTCATATCATAGCCTGAAGCAATGCTCAAAAGCCACTCCTCTACAGTGGATATGAATTGCATATTTTAAAGTAAAGGTGGTTATCATTATCTGTTATCAAAATTAAAAAGAAATAAAAAAGAATGCAATAGAAAATTACATATTCAAACAATTTAATTCTTTTATTAAAAAAATCTTCCTCTGTTGAATTGTGTATTGTCATATTTCTAATTTGAATTGGCAGTAATTAATAGTGTTGTAAAAATCAGCATACAATTTATTATTTTATTGAAAAATCTTCCTCTGTTGAATTGTGTATTGTCATCATATTTCTAATTTGAATTTGGAGTATATAATTTTAATGTTATAAAAATTTATCCTCATGATAGTAATTAAATGTTTTAAAAAGTGAATACACATTAATACACATTATTATTTTTTCAAAATTGAAGGAAACTTCCCAAAATCAAAATGGAGACTTCAATTGTTAAAATTTTAAAAATTATTTTTTATAAAAAATATCACTTATCATTTGAAAAAATTGAGGAAGAAGCTTCCCCAACATACAATGTCTGCCAAAAAAGGTTCATGGCCAAAGTTTCATAGTCTCCACTTCTCCCCATATCATTTGGGTGATATTTAGATGAATGTGGTCGAAACCTCATAGAATTCAAAATTCTCAAAAAATAAATTCTTCCTTATCATTTTAACATGTTATTTGGATGAATGTCTCCACTTTTGAAAAAATCCCTTTTTCACCGATACTCGGTCCCAAATTGACAAAATTAAAAAATATTTGGCTAGCGGCCTCGTCTAGAATGCCATAAATAAATTCCAGGCCGATTCCACACCAACGAATCTGGTGTGTGCAGTGTGCAGTGAAGAATTGCAATTGACGCTGATCTATGGGCATGGTCATTGATATGTTCCATGTCTGATAGGTGAAATACCTGCGAAAGAAAAATCTGGCTGCACCCACAGTGATTCAATCAAGTTTGTTGACAACATTCAACATTCTACATTTACAGTTCAAACTGTGTAATTTTCTTTAAGGGACAATCCCAAAATTTCGCTCCAAAACCGATTTCTTTGGTAGGGTAAATCAACTAACATTGACAAGATTCAACAAAAATGAATCTGTACAAAAATATGTTAGGTCAACTATCTTGCAATGGATTAGTTTACAAAGAAACCAATCCATTGCAAGATCGTTGACTCGGTACTCTGTAGATTTTATTTTGAGACGGTTTCTAAGTAAATAATGCAGCAACAAAACATTTTCTTACCTCCTTTGGGCTATGTACTTTGGGCCAAAACTTCAGCAAACCCATTATAGTCTAAAATACAATGTATGATAAGTTTAGCTTGTTGTTCACAGTTAAAGCTAATTGTAATTTTATAGATCAAATAGCCATATATTTCTGTTTATTATTGTTATCATATTTCCTGTAAAATGACGCAAAGTGATAGCAATAGCCCATTTAACATAGACATTCTTTTTCGTTATCTTATGATATACATTTCGCAAGATTAATCACATTAATCACATTTTTGCAAGGTAACTAAAATTTCTCTCCCGTGTAGTTCGTGTTTACCTTGTTGCTCAACAAAATACCACGTTTTTTTTGCCTCTCTATTGACCGCCCGTGGTATTTATTTCAGGGTGGGTGCTAATAAAATTATTTCCTTTCAAAGGGGGGAGGGAACATAAGAGAAGGGGGTGCTAATTACAGGAAATACAGTATATTAGAATAAGATCATAAGTTTGATTACAGCTTAAATCAAATTTCTCTAGTGTATGAAAAAACATCAAAAAAACGAAGAAGTGAAGAAGGTTGTGTTTTAACAACTGATTGATTTCCTCATAAACCAAAAATCGAAAAAATTGGGGTGAGTCCTTACAAAATTAGTGCCTCAAATGCTGGTACCAAATTTCAAAATGGTAGCACTTCAGGAACATAGGCTAATAAGAAAAGTTGGCTGCCGCTGCCACAAAGTGATAGTTCATCTAAAAAACAATCAAGTTTATTGATTTCATAGTACCCTTCTCCATAGATAATTCAATAATAAGCTTGACATACCGGTTCTGTGAGAGATGGATCCTTCTCCAGAAATTGTACAACACAGTAAGCAAGTTGTGGATGGTGCATACTCAATGCTTTTGCTTTGTGTAATGGAAGTAAGACTTTAAGTAAGAATACTTTGTGCTCTTCTTTTAATGGAAGAGCAAAACCATTGATGATACTAAAAGAAGAAAGTTTTTTTTTGTCGGATGCATGATTCTAGTTACGCAAATGAAACTGAATGAAAAAGAAACAAAGTTTTAAAATCAATCTGCAAAAAAACTGCGACTGAAGTGTTTGAAATGCATCAAAGCCCAGTGGACAAAAACTTGTTCAAAGTCTGCAGTAAAGAGATGCTAGAACATTTTCAACGTTGTTTTGGTGTCTATACTGCAGACTTTGAACAAGTTTTGCCCACTGGGAGGGGATAAACAATCTCAAATTTGCTTGTAAGTTCAGTGGTCAATATAAGATTAAATAGGCTTGTAGTCTGAAGATATGCTTAAAAATCACTCCTCCACAGTGATTAAAAAAGTACTCTGAGAGTTATATTACTGAAATAGAGTAATCCAGATCATTTTTATAACAAGTAGAAAGTATGAGTTTTTTTATTCTTGGCAAAGGCTCTTTAACTTTCCAATAACCTTGAACCTCAAATTCAAATGGTCAAATAGTTTAGGGAAGATGATAGGGTACCGTTTTTAAATTCAAACTCCAAAATCGCTCATAGCATAAATTTAGAGAAATTCCATTGTATTATATAACAAGCAGTTTTTCTAACCTTCCAAGTACTTCTAGCAATTCGGCAATGCCATTATGTCTTTCTGTCTCATATATGAAGCTAAAATAAAAAGTTTACAGTTGCTGATGTTGGCAATCATCATTAGGATCAAACAGGGAGTAAATTGGTTTAATATCAACTGATATACCTAGGACCAAGCATAAACAGGAGACAAAATAAGCAGGAGTAAGACTACATATGGAAATGGCACTTGCACCTTGCATCACATGTTTTGTCATCATAAGTAATGACGTCATCAAAAAAATGCTAAAATGTTCATTATGCGTTGACATAACTTTCAGGAAAGCTTCAACACTACAGCATGATTTTATGGAGGGGGACACTCCTCCCCAGGTTATTCAGAGCCCAAAAAAAGGCCGGCCTGAATAGGGTTAATAAAACACAAAAGTCGTAGAAGATATTTAAAAGATTAAAAATAAAACATATCAATCAACTAATGCTTTTTCTTGACAAGTAATTTTCTAACAAACACAACTGTTTAGGATACTATTATAATGAAACATAATTTGGTCGCAATGTTTCAATCTCTGGAATTTCACCACAGAAATAGAGATAAGTGGGTTGGATAACAAAAAACATACCTGTAGAATAGATTATTAACATGTTTTCGAATATAAGCACGCAGATTTAAGAACTTCCCATATATTCTATGTAATATCGTTTTTAAAAAATCTCTTTCCCTAGGATCTTCACTATCAAATAGGTCCAGTAGCTAAAATGAAAAGGCATATTAAATAAATTCTGACCACTAAGTTTAAAAGTGCAGGACTTGAAATAACTGCTGGTCATCACTGTGGAGGAGAGATTTTTTAGAATATTTTCAACCAATTTGGCTGAAAATATTCTCCTCCACAGTGATGACCATCAGAAGTCCTGAAAGTGCCATCCCAGTGGTTAAATTAAGAACTGTGGAAGAGGCTTTGGAGCTTGAATCTATTCTCAAAAATCAACCCACTGTTGGCTCTTATTCTGCATCACACCTTCCAGTGTTTAAAATAAGAGCAAATAATCACTGTGGAGTGAACACTGAGCATTGCTTCAGGTTAGAAAGCCTGAAGCAATGCTAAAAAACCCTCCTCCACAGTGATTAATTGATTTTCTTTCAAACACTGCCTTCTAATCCACAAAGATCTGAGTACTATTTTAAAATCTATAATGGACTATAACTGGCAAACTTAAGTATCAAAATCCTATAGCTTATAAGGTGTTCCATTAGGGAAAGTAAATATAGCAGAAAATAACAAACTTAAGAAAGCTTCAAACAGAGCTTCAAAAGAAAGCCAAAAATTTGTATCAAATCTCATCTGATGTAAGTGAATGAAGCAATGACTTACAGAATTGAGAAATCTTTGATCGATATACTTTTTTGCTACGTTTGGTTGAAAATCAGGTGATTCCAGAAATCGAAGAAAGAATTCGTAGACAATCTAAATAGGTAATACTTCAGATAATACCAACTAACATAGAGCAGGTTGTGGCAGAGCGCATGGTCACAAATAATTACAAATAGGTACAGATGAATTATGAGCAGATTATAACTGCACAAGTAAGACATTCCAAATTAAACCCTACAGTAACTCGCTGCTATGCCAAAGCAAATAAATATTGACAATATGACTATAAGTTTTAATATTTCTCATAAACACACATCAGTCGATGTAACGAGAATGGTTACTCATTCCATGGTGACTTAGTCTCAGAGAATAGTGACATAACAGTCACCTGCTAGAATGTAAATTTGTTGAGATATCTTGCAGATTAATTACATGATTACAAAATCATCAACACAATAACAACTAGGATAAGATTCATAACAGAATCCAGTGGCACGTCCAGGGCTATTGTGGACATACCTGTTCTGACCATAAATCTCATATGGATACATGAACATAGTGAGTTTATTTAAACGGTTCAGGTAAAGGCTACTTTTGCTGGTAGTAAGAATAAAAAAAAAAGAATCAAAATTGACTTGTATGTGTCCCTGGGATCATACTTACTTGTAGATGAGGCCAAGCAGCTTCTAAAGTAGGTTCATCTTCTTCCGGATCGTATTCAGCACCAGCAGGATTTGCATTAGGGGGTAAGGAACGAAACACATTGATTGAAAACTAAATAATTACAAAAGGCTAGTAAGTAATTCAAGCCTCGAAATAATGGTTGAACATCACCTATGGAGGAGCGTTTTTTGCGTACAGTTTTCAGCTTCAAAGCTGAAAACTATACCCAAAAAACATTCCTCTGCAGGTATGACCGTTATTTTGAGGCAATGCACAAAAATCACTCCCCACACATTGATTATTTCCTCTTTCTTTGGACACTGTATCACTAAAAATATGCATAAAATGTCTACATTCGAACCTCTGCGTTTTCAATTTTAATGTTTATGGGAAAATATATAAAAAAAGAACATTGGCAATTTTGAGCCTTTGTTCTTATTGGCGATTTCTGTTTTTATAAACTGTGCTCTTATAAAGAATAAAGCTCTTTTGGTTCCCTACTATCACTTTAATAACGCCCACATTAATAAACCGAAATGTTGCAGAGGTTACGTAGATTGACTAATCATAATGTCTGCATTAAATCGTTTCTGAAACAGCTTTTATATAGCTATGTAATAGTATATTTAACATGTGTTCCCGTTGCAGAGACAGATGTCTAATTGAAACGATTACCATATAGGCATATTTTAGCTAGAATAATAATTTATATTGACTTACGAAACATAAGTAATAACATAACATTTTGTGTATGATATTCTGATTACGTAGTAAACAAATTGTATCTTTACATCTATCTACCACAAGTGACATCACAGGTCTTGATTTGTACAAAAACAAATAGCTCAAAAAACAGCGAACAACTATGACTAATTTTGCGAAAAGGGACCGTCACAATTTTGACTATACGGTCAACAGCATCAACGGAGCGTCACAGAAGCATCACATAAGAGTCAGAGTCACAATCTGATTGAGCAGAATTTTGAAATACAAAACAATTTTATTCTTGGAAAAGAAATGTGGGTGGTGGTTCTAGATGTTAGTTCTCTTTTAAGATGGAACTGAAAGATCCTATATGTGATATTGAAAATAATAATGACTGCAGAGAAGTGGTTATCTGCTCTTATTTCAAGTTTTTGTAAATAGATGGTTTTCAAATTATTACTACAAAGAAGAGTACTGCATGATCTCTGACTCAGTGGTTGAAATAAGAGTGAATAATCACTGTGAAGGAGGGATTTTTGAGCATAGCAAAACTGCTGTTAGTACATACTCTTATTTCGCAGCCTTTACATGGACCCTTAACCAAGTTTCACCCTAAACAAACTTGCATTTGATGGGTTTCTTCGTACCGGAGAAATCAATCAATTGCAAGCTTGTTTAGAGTGAAACTCATTTGGGGGTCCTAAGCCTGTCTAAAATATTTTATGGTCTTAGGGACCATCTCAAAATTTCGCTACAAAACCAACTTCTTTGGTAGGGTTAAATCAACTAAAATTGACAAAATTCAACAAAAATGAATCGGTACAGAAGTGCGTTAGAGGTCAACGAGCTTGCAATGCTCCATTGCAAGATCGTTGACTCAGTACTCTCCTCTGTATATTTTATTTTTGAGATGATCCCATACCATATAGCATGCTTCTGGATATATCCCTTCTGTGATAACACCTTGATTGTGAGTAACATAATCTACAACTTCATTTAGCGCAGCTCGTTTCACTTCCTTCCATTTCAAATCTGACAGAGGGTCAACAACAAAATCAAAGAGTGTGCAACATTGCTGGAGTTTTTGTATAAATAAATTTTCTCGTTCAGAATGTCCAACATCTAAAATATGAATAATACAGTGTTCAAGATAAAAGCAAAAAATCACTGTGGAGGAGTAATTTTTGAGCATTGCTTCAGGCTATAAAGCCTGAAGCAATGCTCAAAAATCCCTCCTCCACAGTGATTATTTTCTCCTATTTCAAACACTGTAAAAATAAGAACAGCAGTGCTCCTCCACAGGGGAATGCCGTCATGAATTCAGAGGCCTGTTAGCACTATGGATTCATAAGAGAATAACTTGTTATTGATATGGCAATGTGGTGGGCTATATAGTAAGATTTCATAATCTGAGCCCTTTGTTTACAAAATAACTTCTCACAATGTAGCTTTTATGCAATTGTTTTATACGAGCCACTTGATGTGAGTACTAACCAATCAAAATAATTTTCCCTGTGGTTTCAGTTTAGGGCTTCTGATATTAAGAGTAGTACATTTTTATCACATGGAAATACTCAAGCTTCAGCAGCATTTAAATCTTCACTTAACAATAGAATGTGGGCTTTTTTGGCAAAAATATTCATAATTTATTTTCCTAAGAATTCCAGAAGTTTCAAAAAATGTATCTACTGAATATCTTATTTTTTAAATCTTAGCACGCATCAAAGTTTGTATCACAGTATTTTTTGAAATGTTATAAGCCCCTGAAGTTTAAATAACAATAAAAAACAATGAATTCCTTTTTTTAAAAACCTATATGGAAATAACGGGGGTTCCCTTTGTTGTAACAAAAAACCATGATTTAACGCTGAACAGAATGGCGTTGGTTTCTGAAAAAATATGCAGTACTTTTTTTGAGAGAGGAATATAAAATGTGAAAGTGTCAAATTTTACACTTTGCCGTTTTTTCTCGTTCCTGGAAGAAAATCCATAAAGACAATCCCACATATGGAACATACATTCTTTTACTTTTCAATTGATGTATACTTTTACTGTGTAATAACAAGGGGAAACATGGATATTTTTAATTTTAAAACGTCATACAGGCTTTGTTATATCCTTAAGTTTACTAATGTTTCAAAGATAAACTAATTATTGACTCTATGCAATGATGAATGAGTTATTTCAGAGATGGGTTCCAACTTTGTAGCAAGCAATACCAGTGGTTGAAATAATCACGGTGGAGGAGAGATTTTTAAGCATTGCTTCAGGTCACAAAGCAATGCTTAAAAATCTCTCTTCCACCGTGATAATTTACTCTAATTTCATCCAATACAGTCAAGATGTAAGGGACCATCTCAAAATTTCGGTCCAAAACCAACTTTTTTGTTAGGGTTAAATCAACAAAAATTGACAAAATTCAACAAAAATGAATCTGTGTAGAAGTGTGTTAGGTCAATGAGCTTGCAATAAATTGGTTTCTTCGGTACGAAGAAACCAATTTATTGCAAGATCATTGACTATGTACTCTTATCAGTAGATTTTATTTTTGAGACGCTCCCTAAACAAACCTTTGATTAATGGTAGCTTTTGCAATTCTCTGTTTTTACTGATATTAAATGTTGAAGATCCTTGTCGTTTATCTCGTTTTAAAAGTTGTGCCATACCACCGGTTTTCTTCACTATTGGTGTTTGAGGAGGAGCATTTGTCTTCATTTTCTAAAAATAAAATTATTGTTAAGATCTACAAAAACAGAATTATTAATAAGCTTGGTTAGATCTACAGTAAAAAACTAATCAATTGTAATGTAATTAACTCAATGCTCTTCTTTGCAGATGAATTTTGAACACGATATCTTACATCAGTATGTTTATAATTCCAATAAGGAATTGAGGTATATATTAATCAGGGAATAGAATTATCGGTATAATTTTCATCAGAACTTTCAAATACATAAACTAGAAAAAAAACTTTGTCACAACAAAATTCGGGAAAAATCAAGTGACTAAATTAACTTGGACAAAATTCTCCTACTGACCAAATTTTGTCATGAGCAAATATTTCGTTTTCTTAAAATTTCCATAACTATGTAAATCAATAGGTTCTGCAACACAATTATTGTCACAATACTGAATCTAAAACAAATATGATGCTACACTTCATTGTGAGGAACAAAAAACAATACAGAAATAATAAAATTCTGATTATCTTTTTTTCTTTTTTTTTGTATTTGTGTTTCTGATGCTAGAAACTAAAACTTTTAACTATTTGTTTTCATTTTTCTTCGTCTGTCTCCTCAATTTAGATAAACCTTAAGTTAACTAATATTGAAAACTTGATCAAATTTGAACACAACTAAATTCTGAAAATTTAGCCAAAAAATTTATTCTACGAAGTTTATCCGCCTGAATTTTATGTGCAAAAATGTTTGGTAGTTAATGCACCCAGTGGACATTCAACGTTGATTAGATGTCAAGCGTCTGCAGTGTAAGATATAATTGTTTACAAAAATATCTTCAGTTGCAGGTTGTTAACTTTATTTTCGACTGGTCATTGTTGATGTTGTATGTAACATAAAAAAAAGAAAACGAACTAATTTAAAACCACTCTAAAATTTACCTACAAGATCGTTTATTTTTACTCTCAAATAATTATGCTATAACTTCTGTTCAACTAACACTTTCAACATAAATTTTTATGAACTAAATATCATTAAATTTCCAGTTTAACATCCAAGCATAACAAGAACTACACCATGTCAACTCAAATTGTGAGAGATAAATATTTGACTAACACATGCATACAAAAGCTTGAAGTTTTTCATTGAAACGCACACAGACTTAGGGCTTCTTATAAGATCTCACAGTATAGTAATAAAAATAATTGGAGATAATACAAATCTATTGCAATGAAATGAATACATAGTTGTTTCATAATTTTATTAAAATAAGAATTCTTTGCTGATAAGATATTTTACTTTGACAGAGATAAAAGCATTAACATTCTTAAACAAGGAAGCAAGTTGATATCATCTTGAATAACTACTGAATATTATAAAGTTGTGATGCTGTGAAAGTCATACAATACTGTTTGATTTTTATTCTATATTAACACTTTCAATGGCATTGTTTGAAATAAGAACAAAATAATCATTGTGCGGGAGTGATTTTTAAACCTAGGCTACAAAGCCTCAAAAAAAACCTCCTCCATAGTGATTAATTACTCTTATTTCCATCACTTAAGGTAAAGGTGCGAATAATATAGCAACTTTATAACACCTCCACAAAACTTCTGTTAAAGGTCACACTTCTGCAAAATATTTATCAAAAACATTATGTATTACAACAGGCCTGAAAATAACCTGTGGAGGAGTGTTTTTTGAGTACAGTGTTCAGCTTTGCAGCTGTACTCAACCTTTACTCAAAAAAATACTCCTCTATAGGTGATGTCTGACCTTTATCTTGAGGCTTGGACATCACCTTTGGATGAGTGTTATATAATACAGTTTTTTATCTGCAAAGCTAAGAGTAAATAATCACTGTGGAGGAAAGATAATTGATCATAGCTTCAGGCTTTGCAGCCTGATACCATGCTTAAAAATTATTCCTTCGCAGTAATTATTTTGCTCTAATTTTGACCACTGAGTTACAAAAAGAAACCAATCACTTGGAAGTTCTTTGCTTCAGTAGTAGTTTTGTAATTTACAGTATAGATTAAGATAACTCAAAAACAGATTTTTTTCCTACATACAAAACTGATTTCTAAACTAGAAAAATAAGATTAGTACAAGAAATTATTTTGCAAGTGTCCAGATTATGAATAATTTAACAGTGGTAACAACTCAAAGCAACAGTATTGAAAGTAGCCCGCCATACCGAGCTAAAGTTTAACCTAGCACACAGTAATGGCCCACACACATTATACATCATAGTGTACACTACATATAAGAATGCTATAGTGGTTCTGTAGTGTCACATGGCCAGGTGTTTAATAAAACTTACAAAATAGAGAATATGCTATAACCATAATGCTATATTATGTTATATACATAGGCTATAGACTACATGTATATAGGCCGTATGTATATAGGCTACTTGTATTATATGCTATAATGTATTTAGGTCATATAATATACAGGCTATAAGTATATAAGGCTTTATGATATATGCATTAATACAAAAATATGCTATATATATAAGTACACATAAGCAATGGACAAAATATAATATGCATATAAACGTTTTTATACGTCATATGTTGATAATGTCTAGCAGTGGCTAGACAAAATATTCGTAGAAAAATGGCATTTAGAATGACACTTCTTGTCATTATTTTATGTATCAAATTGTATGCCCACCTCAAATAAAATACGTACAGATGTGACAGATGTACGATCGTTGTATTAGAAGATATAAAAGAAAATTAGTGGCAAAGCAAAAAAATAACAACCGTGGATTAAACGAGCATATTGTAGTTTCAGTGAAAGAGCATTCTAAATGTTGCCAAAAACATGTATAGAACAAAATGGAAGGATGAAGCCACGAAGCCACAAAGTCAAGATTGTTGACACAGCACACAACTTGTTATCTACACTATTTCACCGATATTTCTTACTCTTAGGAAAATCCAATCAACTACAAGACTGTTGATTCTTTCGCAGATACCATATTTACAATTAGAAGTCAACCAATTTTAAGATCATTGACTCAGTACATTTTAGCTATAATTTGAGAAAAGTCAACCAACTCCGTCATTGACTCTGTACACTCTTCTACAGTATTTACATATTCACATTTAGGGAAAGTCAACCACCAGCCCAACACAATCAATTGAAACAACTTATCTGTTATGCAGATATTATTTGGCTACGCTTAGGAAATGAGAATGATTTAAATTTGCTGAGAAAAGAGATGAACTACACTCTTCCACTAATGTTTTTTCGACACTCTTCTACTGATGTTTTTTCGTCTTCAATATGAATAATTAATTAGATTTTAAATTATACGCATGTGATTTATTTGATACAGAAAGATCAGGTAATTAAATCACGCCTCCGTAAGGAATGTGATTTCTTGAAAATATCCAGCACTATAATATCCCGCAGTTGCTCGAATATATGAGGAGTTACATGAATGACTTGCGGTTTGCACTTAGGCTCTTGAGACTTTTTGCAAATTCGACAAATTCTGCCTACGAATCTCTTGGTTGAACCATCGCTGAACTTACCTAGGATTTAAAGGTCTTCTGAAAATAAATCTTCAGAAAGAGAAACAGAGCACGAATATGGAATAATGGATTATGTGACTATTCTGGTTGTATAATTTACTGCTTTTGATATGTCATATATAGCCATGTTTATTCTGTTTGTGTTTACTCTTGTGTCGATGGACACATTTTTTTGGAAGGACTCACAAAAAGGATTTCAATTTCGTCCACTCAGGCAAAAAAAATCTAAATTGCATTTTCTGTCCAATGGACAGATTATGGATGGTATCATCCTGAAATAATAAGTATTGGCATTTAAGACTGCTGACCTTTTTTCCCGATTTCGTCGATTTGGAACTGAGTATCGACAAAAAAGAGATTTTTTAACTATCAGACTTTACCATATTTTTTAACATCCATTCTTTGGGAAGCTTCCTTCTCAATTTTTAGAGAAGTAAAATAAATACATTATAAGAGAAAACTCGAGAAGATTTTATGAATTCAAGTCTCCTATTTGGATTGGTGTTGTAAGCAACAAATACATTGAAACTGTTTGTGTTTTTTTTATTATTGAGTCCAAACCTTTGTTTAGTTAAACCTTTGTTTAGTTAGGTCTATGAGCATAGGGCTTGTGCTGAAAAAAAATGCAGCTATGAAAAAAACTTGATTTTCTCTATCGAGCACTCACTTTACCAAGAAAGTATATCTATACAAGACTATCACTGATCCTTGCATTGAATACTTCTGTCATATCTGGGCTGGTGCCTCTGTTGTTGCCTTAAGGTACTTGACCAGATTCAGGAAATTATTTTTGGAGCTGGTGTTGCAATGAGTGCAAAGTACGAATAAGCATGACGTGTGACAGATTCTAACAACTCAGACTAATTCAAGGCTGTACATCACAAGTCTCAGGTCATCACCTTCCACTTACATTAGCCCACCAATATAATACTAATTGCAGAAGCCCAATACAGCCATCAATTCTCAATCCGATTGGCATTCAAAACATCATGATAGAATAGAAAATTCTTGTCCTATCCATTTAGTAGCAGATAAAACGATGGAAACCCTTATGCTATTAATTTTTAACAACAGATAAAACGAGGAAAATATCTTATCTTATTTATTCGAAAAACAACGATAGCATAGGTATATTCTTAGCTTATCCAATTATTCAAAGGTCCATCGAAAACTTTTATTTAATATTTTCTGAATGACGAAGATATAAAAATGTATTTCCTCGTCTTTTTTTGTTACATTCATGTGTATGATGATCATCACTTAATGCGATGGTCACAAGTCTACCTAAAACACCAGTTTACCTGTGTTTAAAACAAAAACATGTACAGATACGTCATCGCTAGTGTAGCAAAGAAAGGAGAGAGTAGGAAAGAAGAAAATGAAATAGTACTAATGTAAGGGACCGTCTAAAAAATAAAATGTACAGAGCAGAGTACTGAGTCAGTGATCTTGCTGGTTTCTTCGGTACGAAGTTCATTGACTTAACACACTTCTGCACAGATTCATTTTGTAGAATTTTGTCAATTTTAGTTGATTTGACCTGACCAAAGAAGTTGGTTTTGGAGCAAAATTTTGAGATGGTCCCTAAGTTGATCAGCTATTTAGTCTTATTTCTACAATTGAGCTATCGACCCCCAGTAACATGTTTGTTTACTACAATCGTGTGCTCGTTGGGCTTGTACTCGGTGGGCTCATTCTCTAAGGCCACCAATTCCTTCGATCTATTCAAGTAAATTGGATCCATATTAGCAAGTCAAATCCAGTGAAATCAATGAAGAAATAATGCATATGTATACTATTCAAGTAGATCGAGTAGATGGATAGAATATAAAATGTTATATTCTCTATACATGCTTCAATAGAAAAAATGAGGTTGTTTTATTCTATTCAAATAATAAATAAACAAGTTAAATATTTCTTAACCGTCTTCTCTTTTATTGAGATTTAAAAAGAATTACTCCAAGTTAGCCAAAAACAAAATGAACATGATAAAAATTCTTGTGGTTTTGTCTGATAGAACAAGAATTTTCTATTTTATCGTGTTATGAATGACGAGAATTGATGACCCTAAATGGGCTTCCATAACTAATTAACACTTCACATCCCTGATATTAATTTTACTTACCAAAAATGCAAAGGCAGATACCATATCAGAACGCATTTCAATACTTCAAGCCAGAATAAATTAAAAAAGAATCCAATAATCGTAACACATACGAATCTATGAGAGTAACTACAGTGGTCGAAGAAAGAACAAATAAGCACTATGAATGAGTGATTTTTCAACATAACTTCACGCTAGACAGTCAGAAGTTATGCTGAAAAACGACGCCTCCACAGTGACTATTTACTATTACATCGGCTACTGAACTACTACCTCTGAAGATGATTATAACTTCATAGCTTATTACACATTTTAAATCAGTGGTAAAAATAAAAGCAAATAATTACTACGGAGGAGTGATTTTTGAGCGTAGCTTCAGGTTATAAAGCCCGAAGGCATGCTATAAAATTAATACTCTACAGTGATTATTCACTCTTTTTCGACCACTGGAAATCTAGATTCTATTTAAAAATATCAATCGTATGATACTCTGACGCTTGTACACTAAACATGTTCACATATCAGGTGTTTGATGAAATAAGAGCAAATAATCGATGTGGAGGAGTGATTTTTGAGCATTGCTTCAGATCCTATAGCCTCCACAGGAATTATTTGATCTTATTTCAAACATTGAGTATGAGGCTAGATGTATAAGGGGCCATCTCAAAATTTCTCTCCAAAATCAACTTGTTTGTTAGTGTTAAATCAACTAAAATCGACCAAATTCAACAAAACTAAACTATGCAGTGTTGACATATTATACTTTCGTGATATGTATATATATACTAATATGTATAGTGTCTGGTGGAGGTTTAGTTATCTTCAGTAATATCTACCACACAACGTTTCATGCAGAAGTGTACGAAGAAACCAATCCATTTTTCTATAACTGAAATCCCCTCTGCATAGGGTAGAGGAAGGGGGGGGGGCTCTATGTAAAACATGTAAACTTGTTGTTAAGAACACTATCCATTACATATTTATTTTTGCAATACTTCAAAGCTAACAAAGCTACCACCAGAGAAAATATTTTAGATCTAATTGGTCCTTTATACAAACATAACTACCTTCTACTGCAAGCAACTAAATTATAATTAAAAACATTTTTTTGTTTATTATATTATACTAACTAAACATCATGCTAAGATAAACATATTTCTTTACATCTCTCATCATAATAAAATTTAAAAAAATAATACAGTAAACCCTAGAACATACTAAACAGCAGTGATTATTTTGCTCTTATTTTAACATCTGGAATCACTGTGAGGGATATCTCAGACCTGAATATAACTGCAAGACATTACTTGTGGAGGAGCGATTTTTGAGCATAGTGTTTACCTTTTAAGCTGAACACTATACTCAAAAAAACACTCCTCCACAGGTGATGTCCGGCAGTAATATTCAGGTTTGGATATAGCTTCAAACTATGCTGAAAGATCACTCCTCCATAAGAATTACTTGCTCTTATTTTAAGCACAACATTACTACCGTAACTACCGTAACTACTAAGTAGCTCTTCTCATTACTCTTCTCCACAGACAAAACGAACATGGAATAGACATCACCAAATAGCAAAATTAAATCACATTCTCTTGCAACTTGTATACATCTTTACTTCATGATTGTAGTCGAAATATCAAAATTTTGCACCTTTCTATCTTTTATAAAAAATTATGACAAGATGTAACTACAGCCTTACTATAGTTTTTAATTAAATTGATTAAACACATACAAATAAATAATTAATTAGTACAATCAGAAAAACAAAATAAACTCTTTAGTTACTTGACTTCCAGAGTAAATGAATAAATGTCACACCATTTTAAATAAGTAAATATAAGCACTATGGAGGCGTGTACTAATACACTCCATATTGCTTATCTGTATGTATTTGAAAATTTAACATTCTTATAAACGATTTAGAAACAAAATAATTCAAAGGTATGGTACTAAAAGTAGCCCACCAAACCAACTGAAATTAAAACCTAAGCACATAAATATGATTTGGATTCACACATTATATGTCAGTGTTTGAAATATGTCTTTATTAAAATGGTAAAGTTTCAGTTCAAATAAACATTTTGAACACATTTTTAAGGTAAAATTATGTCAGGTCACTGTGGGGGAGAAGTGAAATTTCACATCCAGGATAAACACCCAAAGTTTAGATCGCATTTGGACTTAAGTTGATAAAGTTTCAGGCCAAGTAAACAATTGGAACTCCTTTATCAAGGTAAAATTACGTCAAGTCACTGTGGAGGAGTAGTGAAATTTCGTATCAAGGAAAAAAACATAAACTTTAGATAGCATTAGGATTTCATGTCCTTAATATTAAGTTGATAAAGTTTCAAATCAAATAAACAATTGGAACAGCTTTATCAAGGAAAAACTATATCAAATCACTGTGGAGGAGAGTAATGAAATTTCGTATCATAGCCTGAAATAATGCTTAAAAGTAACTTCTCCACAGTTGATATGAATTACATAGACATACTATACATCATACATCATACATGATATAATAATATACAGATTTCATACGTCATTACACATCATGGCATTATATACCATGCATCTATGTAGAATAAAGAATACTTTTAACTTATAAGCTATGAATGAGACTATTAAAATTATAAATACATTTAACACATAATTACAGTTTAATAAAAACATGGTTTCTATTAGCAATGAACTTGTGGTATTTAACTATATATACATAACATTTAATAAAAAGTGGTTATCATCTGTTGCTAAAATTTATAATAAAGATAATAAATCTAACAGAAGAATACATTTCCTTAAATTAAATTTATTATAAAACAATAAAATGTTTTTTACCTCTAATTTGCAATGGGAATAATTACCTATAAAACCCTTAACTGAACATTACATATAATAAAACTTTTATAGTCCCTAGTGCTTTCATTAAAAAGTTATATTATAAATTTAATGTTCAAATTATATATTTATTTTAAAATTGAAACAGGAAGATTCTCAAAATCAAAATGGAGACTTAAAATCATAAATTAAACATTTTAGTGAACGTAAATGACTGGTTTAGCTTCAGCTGGCCTCTTAGGAGGTGTCAGGTGACTCTGGTCCATGGAGATATTCAGGTTGCCGCCAGATCAATCAGTTGAAGGCGCGTCTGGGCTTTGGATGTAGGCACGCGGAAAAGAAACTGACCAAAGTCCATGAAACAAAATTTCGTTATAAAGATGCCTTACGACCAATATATTGTCTGTAAGATCGCAAAACTGGGCATGCACCATAGTTTGTGATGGTTATAATTTAAACTACGAATACAAAAATATATTTATAAAAGATATATTATAAATTGGCCGAAAATATTCTGTCAAATCTCTCCTCCTCAGTTATGACCAGCAGTTATTTCCATCCCTGTACACTCAAATAACATGTTTTCACAGTGATTACTTCCTTTTATTTTGAGCAATCAAATTATATTATTTTTAAAGAAAATGAAGAGTTCAGAAATGATCTGGAGTATCCAAGTGAGAAAAAACTTGTTCAAAGTCTGCTGTAAAGACGCTACAACAATGTTGAAAATTTTTATTTGTAAACAATAATCTAAATATATGCTAAGCAAAAGAAATAAAGATATTCATAAAAACAGTGTTGGAAAAGAGCAAATATTCGCTGCAAAGGAGGGATGTTTCAGCATAACCTCAGGCTACAAAGCTTGCTCAAAAATCACCCCATGAAAGGAATTTTTTGCTATTATTTCGAACACTGAAAACTTACCACAGCTGAAAAACATGCACGGAAACTAGCAGGCATTTGCATTGTCCTGCATTAATAGTACTTTATCTTAGTAAAGAATTTACTTTAAAAAAATTATTTCTACATTTGTGAAACAAGTAATTCCATTGATTGTTTTGCAGATAAAAAAAAAATAAAAGCCACAGAGCTAGAACATGGAAAGAAAAACATGATATAAAAAGAAACTCATATTTACATAAAAACATTTGATATGTTTTCTGAAACAAATTTTATAAAGGCTATATTCAATCAGGGCTCCATTTCTTATAAACAGGTTTTATCAAAGGTTTAAAAGAAACTTGAATCTGTTTTGTGGTTTACAATTCTAGTAGTAGAAGAACCATAAATTAATTGATAAAAAAATCCGCCGGTCATCACTGTGGCACAAATCTCTCCTCCACAGTGATGACAGATAGTTGTTTTAATCCCTGATAATTACGCCTCTTGATTTTTTTTTTTAGTATGGAGAAGAGCACTAAGCCCGTGATCTTTCAATTAATTGTTTTTTTGTTCCTTATTTTATACCAACACTGTAGCTACTTCAGTTCTAACTAACTAACATTACTTTTAGCATATTCCAAATTTTAAGCAAGTGACTGTCTTGTTGACTTCAGTATGGCACAAACAACCAACTTCCTGCTTCCTTGGTACCATTTTAATAAGTGTTCCTTACCAAATAGTGGACACCATCCTAAATATCTCTGAATTAGAGCAATAGGACATGACCAACAATATTAACAATGATACAAATAGACAAACCTCGTCTGATGATGAATCTGTTTTATTTTTGTCTTTCTTCTCTGTAGTCTAAAGTAAATCAAAGGTAAAACAAAACATTAACATCTATCTTTTTTCAACATTGTTCTAGCGTCTTTACTGCAGACTTTGAACAGGTTTTTGCCCACTGGGATGATTCAAGATTTAGTTAACAAACACAATATCCTGATGTAGTATTCACCTGTATAGTATAAGGTCAAGGAAATCACACACTTAACTAGTTAGAATAATAATGTCACATGATACACATCAAAGCAATTAAAATAATATCATTATACAACATTGAAGATGGGTTTTAAATGTCAATGAACTTGCAGTTTTAGTGTTCAAAATGAGAGCAAATAATCACTATGGAGGAGTGATTTTAAACATTGCTACAGACTAGCAATGCTTAAAAATTACTCCTCCACAGTAATTATTTGCTAATTCTTTATCAAAAAAAGTTTGTTGATCTCTACATGTATGTCACTATATACTTTTCTAGGAATTAAGCCTAAATATAACTAATGGATATTGCCTGTGAAGGAGTGTTTTTTAAATACAGTTCTCTCTTTGAAGCTCCAAAACTATACTAAAAAAATACTCCTTTACAGGCAATATCCGGTAGTTATATTATGGCTTGGAATAATTAGCGATTTGTTTCACACTGGTGATACATAAAATTTGTTTTAAGATTCAACAGCCATTTATATCAAGTTCAATAAAAAAATGCACACTATAGCATTGTAATGTCTTTCTTCTTTAACATTGGTATTCCAACTGCATATAAGGAGTGTCATAAACTGCATAAGGCATTCATAATGTATATAAATATTATAATACTACAGCCTTCCTTCTTGAATATTATATTCATTCATGTGTCAATAAATGTCACTTATCTCTTGAGTGAATAAATCTTGATCGATGGAAGTATATCAAATATCTGAATATTTCAGGAAAATAATTTTGATCTTAATTCTATATTTTTTTAAAAATGTGCAGTCAGTCACACTTCCATTCCAGGCAAAATCTATGATTTCAGTTGAAATATTATTTTATATTTTTTTTAGGGAAGTTAAAAACGTAAAGTGTAGGAATGTGTTACTTTTTTATACAAATATAATTGTTCAGGGCTCGAAATAACAGCCAGTCATCACTGTGGAGGAGAGATTTTTCAGAATATTTTCAGCCAAGTTGTTATTTCGAGCCCTGATTGCTTGGGTTTATTCTATGTTTTATTTTTATGTGGGCAAAAATATAGAAGTCTACTTTCTTGTGAACTCCTATAAAAGTTATTTAAACTAAGTGCCTGTCAAGAGGAAAAAAGTGAGAATATAAAATATATGGCCGATTTAATTTCAGTGCCAGATCAATTTGGGTCCTATCTTCCATAAGCAAACCTTAGATTTTGGCCTGTTCTTATCATTTTCTTCTGCATGTATAAAATAATTGAAGAAAATAAAAAGCATCAAGACTATTTACTGAAGCACTGCTTCTAGAAATCATATTTTAACAAATAGAAACTATTGTGATGTTCAAGAACCAATTTTAGATTGAGATTTTTTAAAGAAAAAACGACAGAACCCAAAAATTTAAAATAATAACATTGGAACACTATATCAGCTTTTATAACATTACAGTTAGAGAGATGAAGAGTTGATCTATCCCAGTGGGTGAAAACTTGTTCAAAGTCAGCAGTAAAGACACTGGAACAATGTTGTTCTCGCATCTTTACCGCAGACTTTGAATTTTTGCCCACTGAGATACCATAATACTTGACCTGAAAATAACCGGTAAAAATTAACTGTGAAGAAGCATTCATAGTGTGGTGACTTTGACAGAGTTGAAGATTATTTTACTCTGGGAACTAACTTAGATCAAAGTGTAAAACAAGTGATAAAATGGATTTTTGTGAATGTGTGGTGGGAATAGAATGAGAAAAAAGTTAGAAACTCAAGCAAGGCAAACTTACCTTATCCTTATCTTTCTTCAACTTTGTCGGCATTTTAGAAAGCCACTCCAGCTTGAATGAATTGACTCTAGATCGTCATTATTTATATTAGGATTATTTAAACCTGGAAAAAGAAATTAAATCTCTTTATTAACAGCTTTGCCAGCAGTGTGAATCAGCCAGGGTAGACAGACGTGTATGGACTATACTGATACATCAGTGTTTAAAATAAGGATAAATAATCACTGTGGAGGAGGTATTTTTTAAGCAGATATTCAAGCTTTGTAACCTGAAGCTATGCTCAAAAATCATTCCTCGACAGTGATTATTTGCTCTCTTATTTTGAAGACTGTACAGCAAATATAATGTAATTATATATGTATGCAGTAGTGAAACATAAACGAACTGTTTGTACATAAACTTAGGTGGAACGCGAATTCTAGTTGATATGAATGCTCACCATCATAAATTTAATGATTAACATAATCAAAGGTATGTAATTGAATGTATATATATAAAGCCAAAAAAGATGCTGCGATGGACGTAAAAACCTTCAACAAAGCAAGCATCACCATATTAAATTGAACTGTTGAACATTTTCATATAGTCACCCTTTGTTATCAACCACATGTGTTTACCAGTTTTAATAAAATGGGATGTGAAAACAAAATGTCTAGACATATCTATTCAAAATAGAATGCTTATTTCACGTTTATAAAACAATAAGTTCATTAAAGCTCTATTCACATGCATGTAAAATTTTTAGCAATGACTGTACAACTAAAACAAATTTACTATTGTTTACCAGGATCGATTTGATTTGCTTCGTAATTCTCCTGTTTTCTTTGTTAAAATGATATAAAAATCGATAGTTCGTCTTATGTATATAGTCACATTTCATTCGTTAAAATGACTTGGAAATCAATAGTTCGTCTTATACAAGTGCCGTTTTCTTTGTTAAAATGACTTAGAAATCAGAAGAAAGTATCACAGAAAGCGATAGTTCAGATAAGAGATAAGTGTCAAATTTGTAATCATAGCACTGCGACAGTAGGTATCAGATGGGGAGAAAAGACAACTGGGTAGCGTGTAATAACTGTGAACAATGGTATCATGTAAGCTGTGAAGAGCAAGGAGGAGGTAAAGTTAGACACTTTGTAAATGTTCTAAATATATGATATTGCTGTAGTGTAAATCATGTCGAAATTTTTAAGATTTCAAAGAGATTTTTAAGTGTATAAAAAGGATATTTTCCTATATACATAATACTTCTTTAATATCCCTAGCCTTGTCTCAAAATGTGGAATGCACTCATTATACATTATTGAACGTGTAAACGGTAATTTCGAGTCGTATGTGTAAAAAACAAGATCGTTGACTCAGTTAATAGATCCTTAATTAATTTAAAAATAATTTTAAAAGAATGTACGATGTGTTGGTACAATAACACCAGTTGAATGATTATTACATTTTGTACAAACATCTTATCTGAATTATTAATTATTGTTATTAAAAGCATATAAGTAAGTCTCCAAAAACGTAGACTCAATTGTAAAAAATTCAAAAGAGTGTGTTCTTTCAACATTGCAATACAAAAAGTTCATGTTAGACGTCATAGAAAACATTAAGAGTACTAAGATGTAAATACCAGCGTTGTGAAAAATATTTGCTTATAGATCGTTAAAGTAATGCGAACTTACCACTCTTCAAAAAATAGAGCTTCTAGTGAGGATGATGGAATGCTACCATTTAATTATGGTTTATCCTCGCTAATTAATTATCCACAAAATATGCAGTATATTGACTTCTTTTCGAATGTTAGCTAGCTACCTATATAAAATTGGGCACAGTAAGGGGCCGTCGACAATCTATTTTCGAATCTTTAAGGTGCTGACTTCCCCCTCTCCCCCCTCATAACGGCCAATCCAAAAAATTGTTGTATAAATTGCATAAAATGAGCTTCTCATAGAACACGGAATGTCATGTCTGGAATATACACTCTTTAGACACTGTAAGGGGAGCCTTCCATACTCATGTTCGATGCTAACATTAATATAGACTTGTAATTAACTTGACTAGTAACGTTGATCGTGGCCGGCAGGAAATTTTTCAAACGATAAAGCAGCTTCTGTCATCGCATTCATTCTTGTATTCGTGTTGCTACATTATATAAATACTGATCCACTATACTCTGTATATTGCTAGCTATATAGATACTATTACACCCATTACATCGTTGCATTTCGAACGGGGTCGGGATTCAACAAGAGTGCGTGGCCCGTGTGGTGCTATAAAAGCAAAAGAGAAAAGATAACATCTTTTAGAATATTCCCACGTAAATATTCGTAAATAAATTTTCTAATCCTTCTAATATCGGCATTGATCTGCACCCCTCCCCCCTTACTGGCCAATTGCCGTTAAAAGATTTGAAAATAGAATGTCGATGGCTTATAAAGGGGGTTGTTCCGGCTGGGCGAGAGTGAATAATTATATATGACTTCTTCTCAAAGTAAATCAATAGTTTTTTCGAATCCACAGACATCTCCAGGACACCCCTGTGCATGTCCAGGACATCAGCACTCTTCTACTACCCATACACGGTGTATCTAAAACCACATAGGCAGACCATTTACAAAAGGTCTAGGTGATGTGCGACCGAAGGAGCTATCTAGATGATCGATAATTTTAATATCAGCTTATCGCAAAAATTTGTTACCTGCGGAGAAAACTGGCGTGGGCATGTGCAGGTAGTAGATAGTGCCAGATGATCAGAGTATATGCAGACAAAAATAGACCTCTTCCTCGTTGTAAAGTTCCTCGCGAAAACATATACACCACACAATCCAGATAAATAGTAATGTAATATAAACACTCAAATCCCACCCCAGTTGCCGGTGTGGAGCCAAGATGTAGAATGGTTGATTAGGTAAGAAACTCGTCGGTTGTCAGGCGTTTCATGTTTTTGGAAGGGAGAAAAGGAAAGACAACCTGACAAGAACTCAAACGACTCAAACATCAAAATACCACAGTAGTAATGTAATATCCACACAAACTGGCCGCCATCTTGGTAAAAATGTTTTTGATCACCCGCTGTCATTCCAGGACGGCCCTAGCGTCAAATTTTTATAAAGGCGGCCCTACGATGATATTATCCCCCTACTCCCACTCCTCCGCAGATCCTTAGAGGGAGGGAGCAACACCTTAATTTCCTCATCTATATCGTCTTCATCGATGATATTAAGTTGTGGTGCAGCGTCAGCGATATCATTTTCGGAAATTTCGAACGGGTTCAAATCAAGTTTGGAGCAGCATCGTCTGTTTTTTTAAAAGATTCGATCCTGCTTCAGTTTCATAAGGCTGCTGTTTCAAATAAATGTCCTAAATACATTGATAAATAAAGTATATAGCCACAGTATTGACTGATTCTATTTTACACCGAATGTATAAAAAATCAAGGAATTTCATAAATATTTAATTACGATCCTAAATTCTGGATACATATACATAAACTTTGCATAACCTGACAAGGACAATCTGTAGGCTTCCATTACTTAATATATTTTAAAGTCTATCGAATTCTCTGGGTTTTTTTTATCTCTAAATAAACTAATCGGACAAAATTTTCGTCTGACAAAATTTTTTGTCGGACAAAATTTTCGTCATGTAAAGAAAATTTCGTCCCTTTTGTCCGACGAAAATATTTTTGTCCTTTTTTGAAATTTCATATTTATCCTTAAAAGTGGGGTATTTATAATAAACGGGCTGAAAACAAACTAAAAATAAATATAAATGACTTTAGAATATCATTATTCAACAACAATTCTAAAAAGGTGTTTTTTTTTTACAATACAAATTTGCAATTTTATATTCCTTATATACTGTTGGTCATGTAATTCTTCTTATTGTTCGGATGATGTTTCCAATGTCATTGGAGGTTTTTATCCGATTCTTCTTCTGATTATGATTCTAAAATCCTCGGGGGATTTTTCCTCTTCTCAGGCTTTACCACTTCGCTGTCAACTTCATTCTCTATCACGAAGTTAATTTCATTCTCCTCATCGTCTGTTTCTGTTGTCTCGTGTGTGGTTCATATTCGTACGAGTACAAAGTTGTCATGAAACCCTGACGTTGTCAAGAGAGAAGAAGCCCTGGGAACGAGGTTGATCTGATGTATCTTTTTTAACAATTTAAATGGAATATCCCTGTTAATACTAGCTTTGTTTCGATTTAATTTTAAAATCTAATCAGATATAGTAGAAGGATTTACTTTTTAACAAAGTTAAACTTGGTAGGCATTGTAAAATTTATTTTTATAGCCATCGAAAATACTCGGGCGATAAGTTATTTAGGATTAGGATGGTTTGTAAATGAAAAGATCAATGCAACTTGAGTTTTCATATATGACTTTCAATGCTATTAATTAATAAAACACGTTTTGTGTATATTCTTACTTTAGACATGGCTCTGGATAGATCCTCAGCATTGAAATCACCAATTAACAAGAACTTGTCATAATGTTGAAGCAGTAAAGAACAACCTCGTTTCCAGGGCTTCTTCTCTCTTGACGTTTAAAACGTTTTAGAAAAAGTTCATTTAAGTTGATCTTCATTCTGCGATGTTACGCATGCACAACATCACACAGAGTAAATAACCTATCCTGCAGGCATACGACGCCGGATCCACGTCGAAACAACGCCTACGTTGTTTCGACACTGACCCAACCCGTCGTGTGCCCACTGGGTAAACTCGTTCCCAGTGCTTGCCTCTTTGTTTTTTTCTCGGTTGAGAAAAAATCAAAATCAAAGAGACAAGAAGCGCTCCTACTGGGTCTTTGCTTATCACAGGAAATCGCATATCAAACCTTGTTTCAAGTATATATAGAGAGAACTTTTAACCAAAAGTATCATATTTTTATAAAGAAAGTATTATTTTCGAGAAAGTAATAAGTACCGCTTTTGGCACTTCGTCACTCTCCTCCGCCGAGTCTAACGAAAGCAAAAAAAAATAAAAAAAATATGCGGTGGAGTGCCAAAAAATAAAAAATAAGCAAAGTTTGACAAAGGTGGAGTGCCTTTGTAAGGGCGCTGCCCTCGTCACCTCTTTTTCGCCTTTTCGCGTTGGCCTCTGCGTAGGAGAGTGGCACTTCGTAATAATAAAATAAAAGCCCACAAAAAAAAACTGATGAAAGCGAAAGTGTCTAATGGTTATGGTTTGAAACTCTATAATTTGGTCATGTGACTTCTGAGAACCCAGGCATAAATAACCTACCGCACATTTTCTCTCAGCATAAAGCTGACGAAACAAAACAACCTGGTGACGTCAAAAATTTAAACACCAAGATCACTTCGCAAGGTAAAGGTAAATGTTCTCATTCTGACTTTTTAAGTGTAGCTACTAGCTAGCTATCTATTTAAAATAAATATAAAAAAGAAGAGAAGAGAAGTTCTGTGTAAAAAGGAGTTTTGCCATCATGCTATATATCATCAATTCAGATCATATCGTGTTCAGGTTAAGGTTATAAGGCATTAATATTCGGTAAATCATAAATAAACTATAGAATTAGGCAAAAACAGGAAAATCGGATTATTATTCCTCTGAAGCTCTCCATAGAAAAGTGGATTTTTTTGGCACACAAGGAGGGTGCCGACCCCCCGGACATTCACGGGGGTGTCCGGGGGTAAAAAATAGTTTTTTCGTCAAAAAACCCCGGACCACCCCCGGACTACCCCGGACCACCCCGGACATGTCCGGGGGGTCAAATTCAACGGACCGACTCAGCGGTATATAATGCACGTACATGCGCAAATGTACTTAGACCGACTATAATTAATCATTTGTTCATCGTCACCCGCGCGCACGTATACTTTTGAATCAATAATCACCGCATTTGAGTTGATTATTTACTTCAAATATTTATATTCTCATCTCTAAAGAAACCTGCAAAGTTTATTTGCTGCGGACTTTGAACAAGTTTTTAAATTTAACCACTTTGTGCTGCTACCACTTTGGGCAAAAACTTGTTCAAGGTCCGCAGTATATACAACGAATGAGCTTAAAGGCCGTTTTCTGCTTCAGAAAATCTTCCGCGGAACGGAATTCCCCAGTGAGCAAAAACTTGTTCAAAGTCAGATAATGTTCAGTAAACATTGTTCAAACGTTATTTTAAATGACTTTGAACAGATAGAGGACGGGGATAATTACGAAGCAAATCAAATCAATACTGGTTTGAATAAACAATTTAACAACCTTTTCCTTTTCCGTAAGGAAAGAACGAATGAACATTGTTTCATAGTCAAAAGTCATTACGATAATTTTTACGTACGTGTGAATAGGGCTTTAATAAACTTATTGTTTTATAATCATGACCATGAAAGAAACATTCCATTTTGAATAGATATATCTAGACATATTGTTCAATCTATTTTATTAAAACTGGTAAACACGTGTGCTTTTCATTAAAAGACTTGTTCAAAGTTACCAGTGAAGATGCTAGAACACCGTCGCTCGACGTTGCTCAAGCTTCTTTACTGCGGACTTAAAGAAAGACAACGGGAATCACTCATGTATTTAAATTTGATCCTAGACTGGTTTCTGTTATTGATAAATAATAATAAGTTCAATAAGTTGCTTCTCTATGCATGTTTTTATTTAACAAATTGAAACCAGGTTGAGAGATTAACTGACGTTAAACAAACAAGGAACTCATGCGCGTAAAAGTAAAATGGACAACGAACAACTATCAGCGCAAGAACTTGCAAGAACTTTTAAATTAATGCAATATATGGATACTTGTTACATTGTTATCAAACTCAGGTCTCACAGATACGTCTGATAATTTTAGGCGTGCGTTCTTTCTACTAACATTTTAGATGTGTGATTAATAAACGTGACTATCAAGAAAAAGAAACGAATTGACGTCAATTTCACACTTTCCTTCGCTGGTGTTTAAATATTTGTTTAAATAAAAACTTGTAACTTTCTTATAAGGTTCATTTAGAGTCATTGTGAACGAATTCGCCAAAGGGAGATCCGCCTTGATGTAGTCTGGCAAAACCAAACTGTTACGGAACGTCCATTTCTTATCTTTACGTTCATAGATTTTAAAATTTATATTTACTTTCTTTTCTTTCTCCTACACTGTGTCTCGTTTTTTTCTTCCTTCATTTTTCTTCAAAAAAATAAGAGATTCAGTTTGGTTTCCAGACTAGCCTTGATGGAAATCAATTCTAAATAATGCTAAATTTACACCTAGAAAATGACAATTTTCATATGTTATTTTCGTAGCTTCAGTATCGTTTTTTCTAATTCGCTCTACTTTATTCAAGTCTTTCGCATGTTGAAAGTTCCATGCTGTTCTCTCTAGGAGAAGCCCGTTAATGGTATTAACGATGAGTAATAACAGTGCGATATTCGCAGTTCCGACCAGCTAAGATTAGGATTCTTCCGAACATTATTTACTTCCTTCCGCCAGACTTCTAAGCCACGATTTGGTTTTTTTTTATCTAAGATTTTTTTTTTCATCTAAAAAAGAAGAAACTTTTATCCCCAAGCGCGTGGGAGGAGGGCACAAAAAAAAAACTGGAAGCGAAGTTAGTTAGATAAAACTTTGTTTTGATCCTAAATTTTGAAAAGAATTGTTCAAGATAATGCAATAACCTAGCAAGGCCATTCAAAACTATATAGGTTTCCCTTTCTGAAAAAATCAGAAGAATAACTAGTTACGCTACTTGTTGAACCGCGAGCCCTTCGTGACAAAATTTTTACGCAATATTTTTTTTCATTTTTGGAACGATGTATAAATTTGCCGCGGACCTCAGGGAAACAGCTATTGTGTCATTTCTAGTGACATTGGCTATACCCTCAAAGATCCCGAGCCTTTTGACACATCTTCCGAGTAAAAATCAGGAATATTTCGAAATTTTCTGCGATGACTTAAAAAAAGTTTATGCCGTCGTAATCCGTCTGCATGCAATAGTTAATCGTTACTTTCCGTCGTCTTTTGCATCATTTTTATGAATACATAACCGTATAATAATACAAGTTATTTATATTTGTCACAAATATACTTTTCCCAACAAAAATCGGTATTTATTTGCCAAAATAAGAAAATTTGGGAAAATCGGGGAAATCGGATTCATATTTAAATTAGCGCTAAAATGCGAGCGCGAAGTTATTTTTACTTAAATTTGCCTCCAGAACTCATTATTAGGCTAAAACAATGATGTGGGCATCAAAATATGGCATATGAGGTATATATATTACTTACACTTTCTGCCTGGCCGAATAATTGCGCACGTGGGCCGAGCCATGGCGCTTCTGGGTCCAACCTCGTTCCCAGGGCTATTTTCCTTTCTTTGATAAATCGGATATTCATGTCGACATTCCGTATTCACAGAGACTATCAGCGCTGGGTTCGAGTATGCTTCTGGGTCATGTCGAAATCCACAATTACGTTAGGTAAGCTTAGAACTACGAACAAACGTAAGAACAAGTTTCAACGTTTAGATTTGATCCAAAAAAAATGAAAAAAGGAAACGCTGGCCGGTTGATGGCGACTCCTACATTTACAGCATGGTTCCGAAGCAGAAAGAAGCCCTGGGTACCGATTTTAAAGAGTTTGCAAATTTCCC
>JAULBZ010000288.1:3111-34421 GCA_032360805.1 Neoturris breviconis
ACTTTGAACGTAGCATCTTTTGAACCTGCATTGTTAAGTACGATATTTAAGTAGTATGTTTTTTTAGAGGTGGACCCTCCACTTGTTCCGGAGCCTCCTGTTCCAAGATCAATTATATGATTGTCAGCTGTAAGTTTGTAGACCAACTGGATTGTTTCGGTCTGCCCACCTTCATACGTAACTAAAAGACTCGTAGAATCAGGTTGACTTGTTGCCTGCTTTGTTAAACCAAACATTTTAATACCTCCTGGTTGAAGGGTAGTTTGTTCAGACTGTTCTGGAAATTTGAAAGTGACATCTTTTGAACCTGCATTGTTGAATACAATATTTAAGTAGTACGTTTTCTTGGATGATGACCCACCATTTGTTCCAGAGCCTCCTGTTCCAAGATCAATTGCTTGATTGTCAGCTGTAAGTTTGTAAACCAACTGGATGGTTTCTGTCTTCCCACCACTATATGTTACCAAAAGATTTATAGGATTGGGTTGAGTTGTAGATTGTTTGGATGAACTAATCGTTGCTGTCCCTTTTGGTTGAAGTGTGCTTTGTGGATTCCCTGGAAATGTGAATGTAGCATCTTCTGAGCCTGCATTGTTGAATGCAATGTTCAAATAGTACGTTTTCATGGAACTTGAGCCCCCATTTGTTCCAGAGCCTCCTGTTCCAAGATCAATTACTTGATTGTCAGCTGTAAGTTTGTAAACCAACTGGATTGTTTCTGTTTGCCCACCTTCATACGTAACTAAAAGATTTATTGAATCTGGTTGACTTGTTGCTTGTTTTGTTAAAACGAACATTTTGATCCCTCCTGGTTGAAGAGTTGTTTGTTCAGACTGTTCTGGAACTTTGAACGTAGCATCTTTTGAACCTGCATTGTTAAGTACGATATTTAAGTAGTATGTTTTTTTAGAGGTGGACCCCCCACTTGTTCCGGAGCCTCCTGTTCCAAGATCAATTATTTGATTGTCAGCTGTAAGTTTGTAAACCAACTGGATTGTTTCTGTTTGCCCACCTTCATACGTAACTAAAAGACTCGTAGAATCAGGTTGACTTGTTGCCTGCATTGTTAAACCAAACATTTTAATACCTCCTGGTTGAAGGGTAGTTTGTTCAGACTGTTCTGGAACTTTGAACGTAGCATCTTTTGAACCTGCATTGTTAAGTACAATATTTAAGTAGTATGTTTTTTTAGAGGTGGACCCCCCACTTGTTCCAGAGCCTCCTGTTCCAAGATCAATTATTTGATTGTCAGCTGTAAGTTTGTAAACCAATTGGATAGTTCCTGTCTTGCCATCACCATACGTTACCAAAAGATTTATATTATCAAGTAGAGTTGTTGACTGTTTAGATGAACCAACAGTTTTAAGTGCTCCTGGTTGAAGGTTGGTTGGTTTTGATTGATCTGGGAACTTATATGTTGCATTTTTTGTTCCTCCATTAGTAAAAACTATGTTCATAAAATAGGTTTGAATTGTACCTCCATTAGTGTCGTTTGTTCCTAAATCAATCATTTGACTGCCGACATTAATCTTATACTGTAAAACAATTGTTTCAGTTGTCGTTGTTGAAGTTCCTGCGTCATATGTTATCGCTAGATTTATAGAGTCTGGTTGTGAAAATGACGTTACTGATGAACCAATGTAGACACTTCCTTTTGGTAGTATCGTTCTTGTTTCATTCTCATTTGGCATTTTGAAAGTAATAACTTGGTTTCCTACATTACGGAACAGAATGTTTAGGAAGTATGTTTGTATATTGCCAGTTGAACCTTCTGTATTTAGATCAATGGTCTGCTGTTTTGAATTGTCTTTCCATTTTAATTCAATTAGTCTCGATGATCCAAATTTACCTGATATGACTTCATAGACGGTAATTATTACATCATCTGGTAGATGTGTGAGCTGGACTTGTGTTGAAATATCGAATGTTGCACCTGGTGGAATTTCAATGTTTTTGCCAGTAGCAGGGGGATATTTAAATTGGAATAATTTTTGGCCAGTATTTGTTATTAACACCTTCAAGTAGTATGTTGTAAGATTTCCTAAAAAAGATAATGGTGTTTGAAATTAGAGTAAATAATCACTGTGGAGGAGGGATTTTTGAGCATTACTTTAGGCTTTCTAGCCTAGGGGATTGGCAAATTTCTATATTTACTAAGGAAAAATGATAACACTTTTATTTTACTACAGCTATTCCATGGTTTATGTAGCAGGTAATTGGTTAGGGACTAGTCTATCAGTAATTTAGTTTTACTTCACGTTATTTTTAACGTGTATTTTTAGCTTTTTAGCGAGTTGACTTCCTAAATGTTAATAAGCGGGAGGGGGGATTTTCAAAAATTAAGCGTCCCCCGGTTTATTTGATACTACAGAGTATGGTAAATGGTTACAATGACAATTATGAGTCACTATGGTAATGGTAATTATGGTCACTATGGTAATTATGGGCTCGCTATTGTAATTATAGCCACCATTGTAATTCTGGCTCATTATGATGATTATGGCTCATGGTAACTACGGATTACTATGGTAACTATACCTGATGAATCACCGCCAGCATTCAGTACGATGGTATTTCGAAGTTCGGTTGGTCTTACTTCAACACTTTGTTTCTCATTCAAGAATACAATTTGCTGTGTATTTCGTTCCAACGCATAGAATGTGACATCTGCTGGTTGAACAGGAGAATTGACTACAATATCAACCATAATGGTGGAACCTTTTGTTACAAGTTGATTAATTTCTGCTCCATTTTCTTGATATTTTACATCGATATCAGTATTGTGATGATTGTGAACTTGAACATTAACATAGTATGTCTTTTGAATTGTAATGTTTCCTAATGATATGAGATAATAATAGTTATCAAAATTCATTTTTTATATTTAAAAATCTCTCTTTCGAATGAAATAAAGAACTATAATACTGTGACGAAGTGATTTCTTGAGTATAGCTTTAAAATGCATAAACCTGTTCAAAGTCCGCAGTAGAGACGCTGAACAAATTTTTGCCCCCACAACAGTCCTTTCCACAACGCGTTTGATTATTGTATTTTCATAAAGAATGCAATCAGATGTGGTATCATTGACTACTTTTCGTAGGTTTATTGTATTCCATTTTAATCAACATTTATTTAATGCCATAACCCTATGATCGTAAACATATTTTTATTCGGGATGTTGACATATACCTATTGCTAAAATAACTGGTATCGGATACTCGTTTGTACGAATTCTAAATGAAGTCATTACATTGGTTGAAAGCGACGTCACCTGCAACCAATGTAATGGCTTCACTTAGAATTAATTCAAACGAATTCGCCTAGTGAAAAACTGCCTTTATATCTCCCCTTGCACTCTATGAATTTTTTATAATTTGGCTGTATAAAACTATTTCTTCAAGGTACATACCTATTGCTAAAATAACTGGTGTTGGATTGTCTGAAGGTGGCAGTTGAAATGATATTTCACCATTGATTTTAACTATTGAATTACTTGCAACATCTGTGGCTCTAATGTTAACAGCTGATGGTTGAATGGAGCTTATTCTTTCCCATGAATCCATGAATTGTCCATACGCACCTAACTCCATCGTTATTGATTCATTTAGTTTAAGGTAGCTTATAGTAATTGCTGATGTACCTTGATTGATGACTTGTATGGCATAGTACCAAGTACTCGTCGATGAACCTAGATTAGTAAGATTCGTTAGGATCGATTTTCACGTGGCGAAAGCCAAATTAATGCATAATTGGTAGAAATCGATCTCACACATGGTGTAACGTCAATTTCCACTAATGGGATGTCTTTTTTTGGCTTTCGCAGTGAATGTTTTTCTAAGTAGAAATCAACCTTAAGGCAATGATCTTGCCACTGATTGGTTTCCGAAGAAACAGCCATTGATTGGTTTCTGAAGAAACAACCACTGATTGGTTCCGAAACAGTCAATTACAATTGCATTGACATACCTCCAAATGAGTACCCAATATTCACAGTTTTATGTGAACAAGCTTACAATTGATCGGTTCTTCTATCTGAAGACACCAATCGATTGCAAGCTCGTTAAGTTAGCGCTTTCTTTTGAATCATACCTATTGTTGCTGTGAATTTCTTGTCTTGGAGATCTGGTAATATTTCAATAAATTCCATATTGTTCATCTTCACGAGATCTCTCGTAGCACCACTTTTAAATGCACGGAAAATAATTGCTGATGGTTGGCTTGGTGATGGAATAATCAAGTTTATTATAATAGATATTCCCTTTTGTACAGCATTCTCTCTGTCTTCAGAACCTACCGTGTATTTGATTACAACATCTACATCACCATAATTTTTAATTTCGAAACGTATATAATAGTTGTTGCCACCACCTGATGGTGTGGTACCACCTGATGGTGTGGTTGTTATCGTGGATGGAGTGGTTGTTAGTGTCGATGGGGTTGTGATTATCGCTTGGCCTAAAAATACACAGTTTTCTTAGTTCGTGCCGAAAAGAAACTTCGTTGCTAGATTTAAAGACACTAAAATTTAAACATAGCTTCAGTGGGTTTAGCATCTGAAAGAACAAATATAACTGCGAAGGAGGGAATTTTAAGCATAGTTTCAGGCTTTGTATCCTGAATCTTAAAAATTCGGCCCCCGTGGTGTTTATTTGCTCTTATGTCGAACATTGGGGCGTTATGTCAACGAGGTTACAAAGACATTTTTTTCTTTGATACGAAAGTCCATTCCCAGTGGACAAATACTTGTTTAAAGTACACAGTAAAGACGCTAAAACAAGGTTCTTAACGTTGTATTAGCGTCTTTACTGTGGACTTTGAACAAGTTTTTGCCCACTGGGTTTACTGAGTACTGTCAATATTATTTTTGAAATCTTACCTATAATAACATTAGTAATATATTCTGTTTCTGTTGGAGTAACTTCTAATGCTTCATTGTTATTCAACATTACCATTACGTTATTTATGTTGATAGCGGTAAAATTAATGTTTGGTGGTTGACTGGAAGATGTTTGTAACTCCTTAACCATTAGTTTTGCACCACTTTGAATGATAGTTTGTCTATTAATATCATTTGATACCCATTTTAAGGTAACATCAATGTCACCATAGTTTTGTACATTCAATATGATATAGTATACCTTGATTGGTCCTGGTGTTGGAATTTTACCTTCTGATAAAAGAAAAAAAAAATTGAAAAAAGGTTTAATTTCCACGAGGTGAAAATTCGCGGCGAAAACCATTGGTAGAAATCGACATTACACTTACGTCAATTTCTACCAATGGAATGTTTTATTTCGGCTTTCGCCGCGATTTTTTTTTGTCTCGTAGAAATCAACCTTTACATTTTGCATTGATACCCCAGCGTGGAAAAACTCGTTCAAATTCTAGCGTCTTTACTGCGGACTTCGAACAAGTTTTTGCCCACTGGGAAGTGATACAAATACTGCTTGACTATGCATATATAATCTGCTTCAGGTGTAAACGTTTTAGAAGAGAATTTGCAACTAAATGCAGCCAATCAATTCGTGTAATCATTGATACAACACACTCTTTGCAGAGGTTTCTATTTCTAAATGCATTATTTGGTTCACAATTATTTTGTCGCCTCAGAAATATAATTTACACAGAATAATAAGGAGTCAACGAGCTTGCAATGGATTATTTCCTTTACACCAAAGTTTGATTGGTTATTCGTAGCGAAGAAACCAATCAGTTTCAAGCTCGTTGGCACCCTTCTGCGTAGTTTCATTTTTGTTGAATTTGATCAAATTTAACTATTGGAAAATTTGCTTTTTATAATGGAATTTTGTGACCGGTTCCTGGAGATGAATTATTGTTAACTTACCTTCACCGAGTGTAACCTGTATAATCTTTATAGTCTCGCTTGCGATAGCTGGAAATATAGATTGTCCATTCAACATAACAGTTTGATTGGTCCCAGTAATACTTGCTTGGATGTAGATCGGTTGTGGTTGATTATAAGATGCAATTACTGATTCTCTAAAAGCTTGTCCTTGTGCTGGTACAACGCTTGATATAAGTTTTGTATTTTCGTTCCATGAGACAGTGACAGGTGATTGACCATATTCATTGATGAACTGAAGACTTAAATAGTAAACCTGAATAGTTGGTGTCGTACCTATGCAAGATGAAAAAAAGTATTATATTAAACGCTCTTGCACTTGATTGGTGATTTTGGAACGAAGAAACCAATTGATTTATGCATGTTGAATAGTTTTACACGTACTATTTACTGGGGTCAATTTAATAATTAAGTTGTTGAAAAGCTTTCTGTGAGTTTCAGATTAGTGAAAAGGAGTTGACGCTATAATGGCGCTAGGACTACGTCGTTCAACGTTGTTCTAGCGTCTTTACTGCGGACAAGTTCTTGCCCACTTAAGAGTGCTGGTTGCTTAAAGATGGCAAAGATCTAGCGATGTATTTAATACACCTATTTTATAGGAATGAATATGTTAGGAAAAGTTACGATAATATTTCCTCTGTTAAAAATATAAGTTGCTTGAAATAATGTTTGGTAAAGGTATTAACCTTTTGATATTTGAAAAGAAGAGATCTTCCAATTGATTGGTTGCTCTTAGCAAAGTAACCAATGAATTAATAGATTATTACCTGTTCCTGTAATGAATATTCTATAAACTTGATCTTCAGTGGATGGTACAATGTTTAATTCTTCTTTACCATTCAAATACAAAACTGTATTTGATGAACCTTCCTCATAAACTCTATAAACATTACCAACTGGTGCGTTTATCGCGATTATGACTTCACGTATTTGTACGACGCCTCTCATTGGGATTCTAATAGGAGATGTATTCCCTTCAAATTGTACCATAACCGTTGTATTTGCGTTGTTGATGATTTCAAGATTTAAATAATACTTTTGTGGTACTGATGGTGTTGGGGAGACTAAAATATAAAATATATAGAAGTAGAATGGTGTGAGTCTAAAGCATAATGGTAGAAAGATCGGTTGTTTTCACGGCAGCTTAGTTTTAGGGTATTTATGGTAGGTTAGTGTTCTAGTAGTCATGGTAGCGTAGTTTTATGTTTTGCCTGGTCTTATTTATTTTATACTAACCTAGTATTGTTATTTCAGAGTAGCGTAGTATAGCCTGGTATTATTTTTCCCTATTAGACTGGTATTGTTTCATACTAGCCTAGTTTTATATATTTTTTTTGTTCTTATTTAAAGCACATGTATTATAGCCTGGTTTCAATGTAATCGTTTTGGGTTTTGCTACATCAAAACAAGGCAGTAGCGACATATGACTATGATTGTTCGACTTACCTGCTCCAGTAATTGAGATTAAATTTCTTTCTCCTTTAAATTCCGATCCTGTCACAGTCCAAGTTGATTGACCATTAAGGAAATAATGAATTCCACTTTGTAAATTTGTTGCAATCATGCTAAAGACAGGTCGTTCGGTTAACATGACAGCAATTTCTAATGTTTGTTGCGCTCCTTTGTAGATGGTAAATTGTTTAGCCCCTTCAAATTCTCTGTATTCGATAGTAGCGTTACCATTGGCAAGATTATTGAAATCAATGTTGATGTAATAAAGTTTAACTTCTCGAATTGCTAAAATAGTGAAGATGTTTTTTCGATTAGGTGGAAAATTCGCAGCAAAAACTAAAAAAAGACATTCTATTGGTAGAAATTAAAATCAATTTCTACCAATGAAATCTATTCATCTGGCTTCCGCAGCGAATTTTTTGTCTCGTAGAAAGCAGCCCTTAAAATGTAAGTCTCTAAATAACTAACAGACACCATGTATAAAGGAGTGTTCTAAATAACTACCAGTCATCACCTATGGTGGAGTGTTTTCAGTACACTCCTACACAATTATTTGCATATTATCAATCTGTATCGTTGAACAATTGTCACCAACATTTTATTTTATTTCTGATAGAGGAGGAATAAAAGAAGACTATGCTGATCACTTGATTTAATTGTGATGTAAGAATATCCATTCATAAATCTTCATGATCTTTCAAATGATTGGTTTCAAATGATTGTTTTTTTCCATAGATCTACTTACGTTCTTGTCGTTTCATGATATATATAACATAATATATAACTTTTTCATTCCATTCAACGCCGTATCTTTCTCTACCATTTACATAATACGTCACACCACCATTAACATCAGTTGCTGTGTAAATCAATGCATCTGGTATACTTCCATCGTCTACCGTAATTTCAGCCTTATCTTCAACTCTTCTACCTGCGTGTATTATTTTCTCGTATATTTGATTGCCTGCCTGTGTAGCGATAACACGTGCTTCGTTGTCGGCTAGATTAATGATTATTGTGTAGCGTTTGTATATCTTTCGACCAGTTGATGCTGAAAATGTGAATATTGTGAATAGGTTGGTTTCTATTAGGGCGAAACTTCGGTGCGAAAGACAAAAGAAGATATTCCATTAGTAGAAATTGATGTCACATGATATGTAACGTCAGTTTCTACCAATGAAATGTCTTTTCTTAGCTTTCGCACAAAATATTTTATATATAAACTTTCCACATTTTTCCTTATGAATAAAAGATTAGTAAAAATAACATTCACAAATACGTGAAAACAGAAACTTGTTGCAATGCCATAGTTGCAAAGCAAGTTTCTACTTTGAGCAGCCAACGCCTCGTTTTCATGTATTCGTGATTAGGTCTATTAGAACGGGATAAGTAGACTTACAATCACATTCTGGCATATAACATACAGCATTTTCTGTTGCAGATCCTAATCCTTGATCTGTGCATGAACGTCCACCATTTTCTGGTGGTGGACTATTACACTGTCTGGTCCGTGTTTTATACCCTTTACCACATGATACGCTACATGCAGTCCATTCGATCCATTCTGAATAATCTCCATCAACTATAAACAAATTTTAAATTATAACAATAGATGTTGCTGCAAATAGAACATGTGGAGGAGGGTTTAATCAATTGTAAGAATGCAGACGTAGCATTTATTTTATTTAGATTTAACTGAAAACTCTTTTTCATCTTCTAAACCTTTAATATTAACGCAATTCTCAATTGGCAAAAGCTTGTTGAAAGTCCGCTGAAAACTATACTTAAAAACACTCCTCCACAGGTGATGTATGTTATATTCAGGCTTATTCTTTTGTTTTTTTAAAGTGTAATGAATGCAAAAGATCTCAAGTCAGTTCCTGCACAAAAATGAAGTTAGTACATTGCAACAAGTTTCTACTTTGAACAACAAACGTCTCGTTTTTTTTAATAACATAACCCCCTTGAATAACAATATTAAAGGAAGGTTTGTATGACAAAATTTGAAATTTCAGGAGGCTTTGACTTACTTGCAGGTGGACAGACAGGATCTTCACGTAAGTTTTCAACAGATGATGTACTTGATCCTATAAAAATAACAGACATTTGACGTTTACTTGGATAGTCTTCGTATTATACTATAGTGCCTTTAGTCACAAAGCTGGACATCTTCAAACCAGAGTCTCGTTTCAGGCTATATATATCCAATCAAAAATATTTAAAAAATATCCCATGCAATGAAATCGACTAATCATACCTGATGACGTCACAGTATATGTTGTCGTTGTAGTTGTGGCTCCTTCAACTGTTGGTATAACCTCTATAATAGCTTGATTATTAATCAATTCAGTTGTATTTGTACCATAACGTACCATCATGAAGATATATTTAGGTGGTGTTTTAACATAAGAAGTTAGATTGTAACTAATCTGTCCCTTTGCACCTTCATCAATGTCTATTTCTTTGATACCATCTCTCCACGTCATTGTGATACGAGTACCAGCGTTATTTTGTACATTCATATTTAAGACATAGCTTACTGGCTCTGTGATGATTTCATCACCTATGAAGGAGAACATTTAAACAAACGAGGTAAATATTTAAATAGTCAATTTGTAATGGGTCAGTACTTGAAATTAAAGCAAAATAATCACTGTGGAGGAGTCTAATGCTATGCTCAGAAATCCCTCCTCCATTGTGGATATTAGTTCTTATTTTGAGCGCTGTTGATTGGCTTATTCTGTTAGAAGGAACCAATGAAAAGGTAGTTGTTTATTTAGGGACGATTATTCCACAAAGTCTGAAAAGAACTGTCTGACATCACCTGTGAAGAAGTCATTTTGAATCTTTTTTAGCTTTGCAGCTGAAAACTTTACTAAAAACATACTCCTCCACAGTTGATGTTTGGTAGTTATTACATGTTTGGAACGTACCTGTGGCTGATATATCAACTATGTATAATGGATACTTGCTATCATGATGCATCATGTGGAATTCGCTCTTTCCATCTATCTTCAATGAAACGCCATTTGATCTATTAGTAGCCTTCAGGACAAAATACGGTGCTTCTCGTGCTTTAAATACTCTGAGCCAATTTAATACATCATCTAGTTCTAATCGGACAGTTTCTTGACGTCCGAATTCTTCAAATGAGATATCAACTTGACCGCCAGCGTGATTTATAAATTGGTAATTAAAATAGTATGTTGAAATATTCGTCTCTTTGTTATCTAAACAATATGCAATAAATATTATTATCTGTGGAGGAGGATTCTGTGAGTTTCTTTTAAGTATTGTCGTAAAAATAACATCTACAGAGAAGTGTACCGAGTCAAAGATCTTGCGATGGATTCTACGTACCGAACAACCAATCCAAGTTCGTTAACCATTCTGCTTAGTTTCAGTTTTGTTGAATTTGATCAAGTTGCCTTTCAAACGAAATTTAAAGTTGGTCCCTTACACATCTAATTCGCTTATATGATATCTAGACTGGATCATTTTAATTTTTCTCTACAGGATATATGCTAGAGAGTCGCTGCTAATACAGTTTACGGAATAATTTATAGGCTAGTGAAAAAACATGAGAGTACCTTTAGATAAGTTGATTTCTAGAAGTGTAAACTCCTCCCTTGATGTTGATGGTTGAACTTCCATTTCATCGTCATCATTAATGAATAAAGGTGTACGATCAAAATGACGTAATACTTTAAAAGTGACGTCAGGAGGTTGTGGTACAGTTGTACGCAATTCGTTAACCATTCGTGTTACGCTACGTACGTCTAATACTTGTGTTTTACGTTCGCTACCTAGTGTCCATTCAAGAACTATCTTTGTTTCATTGTTTACGACTTCAACATTGTAATAGAAAATATTGATTTGACTGTTTGTGCTCGTGCTTGTTGTCATGTGAGTGAACGTACCTGTGAAGTATGGAAAACAGCTTTAATTTTTTATTGTTACCATGGATACATTTAATACATCACTATTGGAACAATGTAAATAGTAACTACAGTATAGAGTATGGTTAAGTATTTGATTGGTTTACTCCTGTAGAGGAAACCAATTATTTCAAGATAGATGTGATAGTACTTCTCTCTGCAAAGACGCAGGGATTTTGAAGAATAAAACCATAAAACTCACCCTTTGCTTCTCTTATCCAGTACCAAATATTCAGTGGATTTTCCACAACTCCCTTTATCCATGGCGCAGGTGTATAAGTTCGATCTTTTGCAATAATTGTACCGAAATAATCAACATCAGGATTCTCAGCTGTTGTAAGGAAAGCTTTGTTGCTTTTTGTTGGTATATATGGCATTCGATATCTTATACTTGAATTAACGAAATCCCATTGGCTGAATTTCTTTTCTAATGTGATGTCTGTTTGATTATTGAAATTTGATATTAATCTATAATGTTAATGGATAGATTCAAAGAACGATCTTACAACTGGTTGGTGCCTTTCTACTGAAGAGACCAATCAATTGGAAGCAAATTGAAATAAAGTTTTTCTTCGGAGGTTTTTTTAAGCGAATTTATTGACCAATTATATATATACATAGTGGTCGAAATACGGTGCGTCTCGTGCTTTAAATACTCTGAGCCAATTTAATGCATCATCTAGTTCTAATCGGAAATAAAAGTAAATAATCACTTTTGAGGAGGAATTTTGAATACAAAGCCTACTCAATTGCACTCATCCATAGGGATTATTTGCTCTCGGACATTGATTTTCTTATTGAGCTTCCTGACAACAAAAAAGTGAGGATCAGATGTGAGACCCAAATGAGACATTATATTTTAATTGAAGCCACGCACACACATACAAACCAGACCGGAAAGGAGATATGAACACTGAACAGATGTTTCTGGCTTATTAGACTTCATCAGCAGTGTATACCAATCAATGATGTTAAATGATAAAGGCAAAGATATTAGGACCGCAGAAGGAACAGAACAATAAACCTCATTCTGGTATTCTCATTTTCATCGACGGTTGGATAATAACAACGAGACTTTGAAATATGCTAGAGTTGAGAACTTACTTGTATCCTTCTGGTGCTTTCCAAATACCACCGAATTGTCCTTGTTCACCTGCTTCCAATCTGTATTCAAATGGACCAGAAACAATAGAGGTGATATCATCAGCACGACCCAAAATGGAAAAATCTGTTTGTAATCCAGGGTTATCACCACCACGATCATTCAAATTTTCTAACGTCCAATCACCTGCTGTTTTACTTGTAGTAACTAGTGTCCAGCCTCCTTGGTCACGTGTCATATCGCAGTATGTATTAAACGATTCTGTATCTTCGTCTGATGCAGATGTGAGTCGATAAATACCATCGCGTCTTCTGTGACATCTGGTGTAGTATTCTCGACACGATCTAATTGGTGGTACTATAATATTAAGAGTGAAACCATTTGAATGCGTGGTGGCATAACACCCTGCTGCAACGTTTAGTAAAATGTTTAGTAAATCCAGTTTCTTTACTACGAAAACAGTAGCTGTCTTGAGTTAAGTTGTTTCAGTTAACTAAAGTTGACTCAACCAGGAGGAAGAGCCTCCACAATCTTGAACATATCTGCCGGACTTCACATGTGGAGGACTGTTTATTTAGTATAGTATTTAGCTTTTAAGCTGAAAACTATACTCAAAAAACACTCCTCCACAGGTGATGTCCGGCAGTTATATTCAGATTTGCTCTAACTGTTGTGGATATGCCCATAGGATATTAAAAACTTCCTGTTAAAAACTTGCTACATGAAAGGAAATTACTTTAATTACCTGTTGTACCTGGTGTTGTTGGTGTGGTGGTTGTACCTGAATGAATAAGTGAATAAATGGATAAACAAATGAGTAAATGAATGAACAAGTATTAGAAATATAGTAATTTTGCACTACTTATGATTTAAATTAAAAATAAAATTATATTACCTGTGGAAGTGGTTGGTGTGGTAGTTACATTGCCACTTGTATTTGGCGTTGTAGTTACTTTGCTAGTTGCTTTTGTCGTTGTTATAGTACTTGGTGTAGTACTGGTACTGCTCCCATTCGGCAATGGCGTTGTGCTTGTACTGCTGCCATTTGGTGATGGCGTTGTACTTGTACTACTGCCATTTGGTGATGGTGTTGTGTCTGTGCCATTTCCATTTGGCGATGGCGTTGTGCTTGTACTACTGCCATTTGGTGATGGTGTTGTACTCGTACCATTAGCATTTGGTGATGGCGTTGTGCTTGATACATTGCATTCCTTACATGGAAAGTCCACGCCAAATTCTGGTGAAGGGATACCTAAAAAAATGTTAAAAATAAGATCACATTTCAAAATAATTTATCATCATTATTAAAGGAGCCATCTGGAAATTATTGTTCAAAAACTGTTATTTTGGTAGATTGAGAGGTTGATTTCTACAAGGCGGTAGATTCGCTGTGAAAGCCGAAAGAAAACATTCCATTGGTAGAAATTGACGTCACATGACATGTGACGTCAATTTCTACCAATAAAATGTCTACATTTGGCCTTCGCAGCAATTTCTTTGCCTAGTGGAAATCAACGTTAAAGAAGCTCAAATTGTTTATATTTAGCTAAAGTAACTACAGAGTGTTAAGGTTGATTTCCATTAGGCGGAAAATTTCACGCAAAAGCATAGATTCATTGGTAGAAATTGACTAATGGAATGTCTTCTTTTGGTTTTGCTCGGAATTGATAAATGGAGTCAACCTTCATTTTCTTATGTCACAGTGTTTGTTTAAGTTAGGATTAACCGAATTTGAACAAATAATGAAAACCCTTCATACTAATTGGTACATACCATATGTGCAGGCCTTTACAAGTTCATCGATCTCAATTTGTGTTAGAGCCTTTGTAAATATATAAAATTCATCAAGAAAACCATCTAATCCATGTCCATCTTGTTTGCTACCTATGATAGCCTGTTGTCCCCAGTCTTGTGATAGTAGACCTGTTCCGTTGATTTCATGGACCATTTTAGAATTGATATATAAACGTGCCTTACCTAAAACAAATTGAATACATTAATGTATTGAACAAACAGCAAAAAATGGGCGTGGGAAAGAGTTCTGAGTCAACGATCTTACAATTGATTGGCTTCTTTATAACACAGCAACCAATCACTTGAAAGCTCGTTAACATAGTAGTATGTCATAATATTAATAACTGCTTCATAAAACAATTTTAGCTTTTCAAAACAAATGTAGTCAGATATGAAGAAATTGTTGCCTAAAGTACCTAAAAGCTGTGGGCAAACACTTGTTCAAAGTCCGCAGTAAAGACGCTAGAATCACGTTTGAACAAGTTTTGGCCTACAGGGATGCTTAATGCAAAATAATTGGTTGATATGATAAGAAGGAATCAATCAGTTGTAAGGTTAGATGCGTAAACACTCTTCACTGTAGATGTTGATGTTAGAACATCGTTACCGTTTGACCATTGAATAATCATTGTGGAAGAGCTTCATGCTTTGTATTCTGACTCTATGTTTAAAAATCACTCCTCCATAGTGATTATTTCCTCTTATTTCGACCACTGAGTTAACATAAGGAGGTTTTTAATACTTACGTTCAGCGGAATCGTATGTTGCTGTTACATGGACCCATTCATCTGCTTTGATAACAGAATCTATTGTTTCACAATCGAACACTACATATTGTTGCTCATTCATATGTTTCCAAACTAGTTTACCTCCGTCAACCTCCAGTAAATACTGACCGTCGTTATGAGAGAAACCCACGGTTGAAAATATACTATGTTTCCCAACGGTTGAATTTAATTTCAACCATGTTGCTATGGAAACTGCTGTACTTGGTTTCGGTGTAAATTTGCTCCCATCAAATATAATTTCACCACCCATCAATCGACTTGCCATACCACAAGAGTAATTTGTGTGCATGAGCGTTGTTGCACCAGATATTGTTGCATCATTACCATGACCAGAACTGTCTATTACTCTATCACCTTCGAATTTGTCAAAATTTAGTACTGCAACTGCAGATAGTGTAAAGTTATGTTCACTCTGGGCTAATGAACCAACATGGTGTGGAATTTTTTGTCTTTTGTCATGTTTATCACCTTGGTATGATTTTAAACTATCTTCAAAATCAATATTTGCAATCTTCTTACCATTTTTGTTATACACTGGTATGAGATTTTTGTCGTAACGCCCTGCATAGGGTGGGAATATTTTATGCGCCTCATATGAAGTACCGTCTTCATTTGGTACAATCAATGCAGGATTACCAGCATCAACATGCGCCATGTATTTTCCCATTTGGAAATATTTTAACGGTCTCGCAAGCATCAGTGTTAATTTCTTTTTCTTATAACCCGTTATTTCTTGATTGTCATCAGGATTTGTACCAACTGCTTGTTGTTCTATTTGTGTTTCTGGTGATGAAAACATAGCAAAAGGTGAATCATTCAGTTCAGGTGCTAGACTTGATGTTTCACCATTTCCACCGATCATACCAATGTATTTATCAGCACCATTCTTTATACTGTGTTCACCTGTAGCCTGTGAAACAACAAGTGTCTTTGCTATGACAGGTAACGTTAGACTGGATCGTTCGAGTACTTTTCTTAATGGAGTTATTGGATCTTGAACAGGTGATGTGAATGATATTCTAACTACTGCTTCTACTAGACTAACAGCGCCAACATTCTTGCTTTGTTTTCTTTCGCTGCAAAATATAACAGTTACATCAGTGCTCGGAATAAGACCAAAATAACCACTGTAGAGGAGTGATTTGTGAGCCATAGCTTCTGTCTATAAAGCTATGCTCGAAATTCCCTCGTCCACAGTGAATATTTCGGTCACTGTATATAAGGAAATCAAAAGCAAAAAAGAGGAAGGGCGTTCAAAGTTTCAACTAAATACATCAGAGAAGGAAATGACGAATAATTAGCACTTGATAATTGATATAAAGCACGTGATTATGACGTCATAAAAGATATAAACCACATGGTTATCATGTGATTACAGATATAAAACACGTGATAGAAGAGTATTGTACCTGAGTGAAACAATATTGCATGATTGAAATTCTTTCATGTTTGGATAAGCTTCTTCTCGTAGCTAAAAAAAAAAATAATAAACTGTGAGTTCCAAATGTAAAGATTCCAGTGAGCAGGAACTTGTTCAAAGTCCGCAGTAAGATGCTAGAACAACGTTAACAACGTTCTAGCCTAGCGTCTTTACTGCAGACTTTAAACAAGTTTTTGTCCACTGTGATTTGTGGTGGAAGGTAGACGAATGTATAATTCCAAGAAAAAACCCAGTAAGCACGTCTCATCAACATCGTGACATTAAAATGACGTCTTTTCGACGTTAATAACACGTCACGTGTCGGTAGGCATATAAGTGTTGTTGAATATTTAACTCTTGAATAGACCACAAAGATATATGTAGATACATACCCATCTATTGCTCTGTTCAACTAACTTTGCATAAGCTTCGCTATCTACTTTAGTCATAGCAACTCCATATGGTTTCTCAAGTCCAAACTCAGCTTCAATGCTCGTGCATGGACAGTTGACTATAAGAAGAATAAAAAATTGAGTTGAATATTAAAGAAAAATTTGTATATAAATTATAAAGGTTTCCAGTTGGCACACGACGTCGGATTAACGTCGGAACTACGTCGACGGCGGTTCAACGTCGAAACAACGCCATTGTTTTCTCATAGTAAATGTACATAGAGTTGACTAATACCTTCAGGACAACCGAATCCATTTTCTCCATCTGCTGGTGAATTTCCATCTTTACAGCACCCATATGTGCTGTTGACACAATCAATGCCACCGGAAGCAAAAGATCGTTCAACTCTTTCTTCGTCGTCTTCTTCAGAGGCTTTTGATGCTGCTCCCGATGCTTTAGATTCGCCTCCCGCTGCTTTTGATTCGGCTATCGGTGCTTTATTAGCGTCTCCTTGTGCTTTAGATTCGGCTCCTGTTGTTTCTTCAACTTCTTCGAAAGAGTTACTTATAACTGATACATCACCTAGCTTTCCTGTTTCAACCGCATGTTGAAAGTTCCTTGCGTTATCCGATTTAGCTTCTTTAAAGTAGAGTTGGATTGTTACTGTGACGTTTGTCAAATTGTTCGCATTACCTGGTATCACACGTGGACTAAAATGACCAATGAAAATATTTAAATGCTATCACGTGATTGAAAATAACCAATGACAAGAGGTAAGTCACTTTGAAAATGGAAGTTTAACCAAATAGGTTTAAATGCTCAGTAGCTATTTAAAATATTACACACAGTGACAATTCTGTCGCACCTAGACCTGAATAAAAATAAATTATTGCATTGCATCAAGTTCTCCTTTGAGTAGTCAATGCCTCGTTTTCATGTATTTGTGAATAGGTCTATACGCTCTTCTTTTTAGACGTTTGTTTCTAATTGAAAGACGGTTTAGCCTGATACAGATACAGCTAAAATAAAATTGGGAACAAAGCTATTACTCAGTGGTCAAAAACTTGCTCAAAGTTCGCAGTAAAGATACTAGAACAGCGTTTTCATGACTTGATTTATTTGCTCTAAAGAACTATTTTATGCATGCATTAATATTAAGAACTTACTCTAAGGATAAGACATGTCCTTTCAAGTAATTCTCACCAAACAGAGTTTGAAGCTAAAAGAAAAATAAAATAATATTGTTGTGTGAGATTTCATAAGTAAAGAAACAAAACAATTAATCTTAAAAATAAAATCTACAGATAAGAGTACTAAGTCAACGATCTTACAATAGATTGGTTTCTTTGTACCGAACAAACCAATCCATTACAAGATCGATAACACCCTTCGGTGTCGATTTAAACCTACTAAAGTAGTCATTTTTGAAATGAACTTTTCAAATGGTCTCGTACTGTTCATTCACACCACTTCCTTAACTAATTTTGGCACATCCACGTGACCAGAAATGTTCCCATGTGATTAAAAACACGATTTACGTCGTATAAGATACTTGCAGTAGAACTAATACCTTCGTTTCTAATGGAAATTATATTTACCCCCTTCCCGTGAGTTATTATTTGCAGAATATAACAGATAATTATAAATTTGCAGGGGGTAAAAAATGCAAACTTACCGCTTGATTTAACATGAATTTTAATTTCGCATTTTTAGGATTAGATGAATCATTTAACTCTTTGTCATATGTCTCGATTATACCAAATTTTACTGTTACTGTATTCTCGATTGAATCAATTGTTCGCTTCCGTGCTGCGGTTTTATAATATATTTTCTTTGTTTTCTCAGGAAACAGTGCTGCTGAACTACCACCAGTACTGTTGTTCGTTTTGTTGTTTAGTGCATCAGTAGGAATTTCAATCAATATGGCGGTACCTTTTTTGCATTTTGATTCACATTCAAGTACGCTCATAAAGTTATTTGCGTTGCCACCGCAACCAGAGTAAACGAAGAATTCACAGTCTTTTGTTTGAAGGTTGTAGAAATATTTGGTTATATGCATGGTACATTTCCCTTTCTTTGGTTGGTATGTGCAGAGCTCGTTTGTGACTAGAAATCAAATAGTAAAACAATAGTTGAGAATAAAGCTTTTCACAAAATAATGCAAACGAGTCAACCACCATGTATTTGATTGGTTCCTTCATAGCGCAGCAACCAATCAATTTTCAAGCTCGTTGACATTTTTACCTCGATATGCATTGTGTATTTAGAATCAATTTTTTTCTTGTATGTAACGAAAATACTCTGATTTTTACAATCTGGTTTTAGCTACTGTTTGCCTCGCTTATACTTTATTATAATCCAGGCGTGATTGTAATCTAGAATTTTTTGTCTTACTTACTACAATTTATGTTATATTTTTGACTTACTTACCTTTATTGCAATCTGGGTGTGATCCATCAATTCTTCGTGTCCCTAATATTTCTTGACCGTGTTTATCAACACACCAACACTGTTTACCGTAGTATAAATGTGTGAAACATTGTCTACTTTTGTAAGTACCATCTTCGTTACACTCAGGTGAAAATGTGTCACTTTTCATCATAAGTGATTGTGATACTTTACGTTCTTTTTGACACTGTGATGGAGCTGTTAAAAAAGAATAAATAGTTTGAATTACGTCATTATCTTACTTTGTCAGGTAACGGAGAAAAATCATTTGCAAATTCAAATCACACCGCTCTTCCCATATATTAAAATTTGGTAATTAAATGCTAACTGCTTTTTGTTTTGTTTAATTTTTGTTTCTTTCAGCAAAAAAAAAGTATGCGACACCGAACTGTCGTTTTGATGTCTAGATGCACAAACAACGTAATTTCGACGTTGATTAGACGTGTGACCCGTGGAGGAATGTAAGCTGAAAATTAAACTAAAAACACGCAGGTGGTGCCCGACAGTTATATTTAGTCTTAGTCGTATAGAATGTTACCTTTTGTTGCACTGGGTACTAGAGCTGGTTTTGATGTTGATTGTGTAGTTGCTAGAGAAGGTGTCGGCGTTGTTGTGGTATGTCGGTAAAACGCCGTCCAATATTCATTAGTTCCATCTTGTTTACGTAATTCTTTACATTTATCACTGGTTAGGTTACCATTATGTTTTGTATCGTCAACTTTTGATCCGATTATTTCCTGACCTTTTGCGTTAACACACCAACACCATTTACCAAATCTTTTGTGTTCATAACACTGCATTGGATCATATGTGCCATCGTTAGGGTTACAATCAGGTTTAAACATATCAAATGATGTAGGATCAGAGGCGATTTCTCTGTCTTGTTCACAACTTGATTGAGATGGGGCTAAATTAACAAATATAGCTATTAAAAATCGTTTTCATATATTTCGGTATTGTAATGCGCATTTTAGTCAGAATAAAAGTAAACCCAGCCGAAAAAATGTCAACGAGCTTGCATATTATTGGCTTGTTCGTTATAAATAAACCAATGAACTGCGAGATCAAAGAACGCTTAAAACTCATTAGCAGTTTCGTTTAATTTGGGGAGAAGGTTGTGTAAAATATGAAACCGATAGGTTTGATCCGGTGGACAATAACTTGTTCAAAGTCGCAGTAAAAACGCTAGAACAACGTTAGAGTATTTCTTTATTGTAGACTTTCAACAAGTTCTTACCTACTGGGGAAGTAAATGCTCCCGGTTGGTACATCACACTTAAATGTTGTATATAACAAAGCGTGAAACTATGTTCACAAATCTTTCCTCCACAAGAATTATTTACCCTTTTTTTGACCACTGAACAAATATGGCGACAAAGCAAGTATATTCACAAATACATGAAAATTAGGTGTTGGTTGCTCAAAGTAGATCTTGTTGCAATGCAATGTATTTGTGAATAGGTATATCAATCCACATGAATCAACTATTTGACATCACTTGTGGGGGGAGTATTTTTTTAGCATAGCTACTAAAAAACACTCCTCCATAGGTGATATCCAACAATTACTTGAAAGCTTGTCAATCTATTGAATATACATACTTGGAGTTGTTTTGATAGGTGTTGACGTCGTTTTGATAGGTGATGACGTTACTCTCACAGGTGGTGACGTTGTTTTTATATCGTTTAATTGTTCGCACGAGTTACCACATCCCAAAGGGACTATGACATTGCCAAATTGTGCTTTTGCTTCCTTACTTTCAGATGATTTACCTTCTTTTATTTGTTTCACTGCATTTCGATCAGCTGTAGCATAAATTCGCTGTAGTTCTTCAATAGTCATGTTTTTATTTCCTGGCATTTGTTTTGGTGGTTCGTCTGTGTTTATATTGTGGTCAGGTTTAACGTATCCGATTGCTGATTGTGGTTTTGATTCGGTTGAAGGTTTTCCATCTTCGTACACAGCAGGTAGTGTCTTGTTTGTTCCATTATCATTGTAGTAGTCTACTGGGAACACAATATCGTCTCCACCAGATTGCGTATTGTACTTAGTGTCAGGTTCCTTTGCATACACAGCAGGTAGTGTCTTGTTTGTTCCATTGTCATTATAATAATCAACCGGAAATACAACGTCTTCTCCATTTGATTTTGAATATTCCGCTTTTGAGCCGTTTTCATATTGATAACGTGGAGGTGGCAGATAAACTGCATGGTCATCAACTTTTGTATCATTTGAAGGTAGAGTTGCATCATGTTCATGCACAGTAGGTTGTGTCTTATATTCCACTGGATATACAATAGGTTGTTGCTTTTCAATGGATGTATCATTAGGTGTTTCATATTTTGTGGGTTGCTCAACAGGATAAGCTGGTGAATCGAATGTATTACTTCCTTCACTTCCATTATTTGCCTTGATAGTAACAGTTGTTTGGTTTTGACCAGTTTCGGCTAACATAGATGGTATTTCAGCCACGCCATGAAACTCTGGTCTGTAATACGGTTCCTGTGGCACTGCAGGCTTTTCATATGGTGTTTCTTCTTGTTTTGATGGGCTTTCAACAGTTGCATTTCGATTCTTGATCACTGGCACATTATTGGCAGGACCAGATACACCTGAATATTGAGACACAGGAGTATAAAGAGCTGTTGTGGTTTGATTGTTGGCAGGACCAGCTACACCTGAATATTGAGACACAGAAGTATAAGGAGCTGTTGTGGATTGATTTTCAATTTTATATGTACCCTCATTAAGTTGTTTAGTTATAGATTCATTTGCTGCTCCTTTTGTTGTGTTGTCTGCTTCTGTTTGTTGTGGTTGTTGTCCTAACTGTTCTTTATTTCCTTGATTATAATAACCAATCATAGTGTGTTCAATGCTACCATTTTGTAATTGTTGTTTCGCTTTACCAAGTATGAGTTGTTGTTGCTGTAATGCATTATAGTTTAGCGTTTGTTCTGGTTTGAATTGAATCTCAGTTGGTTTAATGTCACCAGATAAGATCTGTTGAGCTTCAGGAGAATCCATAGGTATATCTTTTTCTGCAATACCCGCTTGTATCTTTTGTTGATTTGCTTTTCCATAGAGAGCAGCTTGATGTTTAAGATTTGATTCTAGTATTAACGGACTCACTGTTTCTTTGGAAAGAGTTGTCGTTATTGGCTGAAGTGTTGTGGATTCTGTTGTACCTTGTGTGGTGCTCGGTGGTTCAACTGTTGTGGTAGGTTGTTCAGTTTCTTCGGGTAAATAGGTGGTTTTCGCGGTTTCAGATAGTTTTCCAGTAACAGCTGTCTCAGTTGTTGGGGTTGTATCTTGCGTTGATGGTGATTCTGTGGTGGTATTTACTGGCAAATACGGATTATATGTTACAGTCGGAGTGGAAGTTGTTTTTACCTCGGTTGGTTCAACGGGTACTTCATTGTCTGTTGTATTTAAAGCGCTTGATTCGTTTAACTTAGGTGGGTATGGATTTCCGGTTGTTTCCGGTTGAATTGTAGTTGATTTTGGTTCAGGAGTGGTCGTTGCTTCCTCTTCTTTTGGTATGTATGGGTTTACCGTTGGTTGTGGTTGGTAAGTTTCAACTTTGTTATAGTTTATACGATTACCACTATCATTGGATTGACCTGACTGATGATCTATGTTAACTTCAGAAGCAACTAATTGTCCTTTAGACTCGTATTCGTTCTTTGTACCTTCCGTCAGACTATGTGTTGCTTGATTGTTATATTGTGCTGCTGTTACAGAAGTATTTGCTGTTTCGGGAACCTGTGGTAAATATGGATTTACTGTTGGTTGTGCGTTACTAATTGGTGCAGATTCGGTTTCCTTTGGTAAAAATGGATTTGTTGCTGGTTCTTCGGTATTTTTAGTTCCAGCAGGTTGGTTTTGTTTTGGCAAATAAGGGTTTTCTGCTGGTTCTTGTATATTGCTATTTGGAGCAGTTTTTGGTAAATAAGGATTTTCTTCTGGTTCTTGCGTAGTACTAATTGGATCTTGTTGGGTATCTTTTGGTAGATATGGGTTCTCTGCTGCTCCATTTGGTTCTGAGATTTCATGTTTTCCATATGTATCACTGGGCATATTCGAGCTATTGCTTGCAACATTACTTGATGGTTGTTGCAAAAGATCGGATGGTGATAAATGTGTCTCATTTGTTATTTTGGTAATATTATCTCCTTCACTATTCGATGGTGGTGTACCTGCTTTTGGTCCCTTTTCTCCAACTGTGCTATTTGCTTGTGGAGCCTGATTTAGAACTGGTGTATCCATTTGTGGAACATTTCTTAAACGGCCGAATACATCACCAAAATCAAGGTTATGAGCCACTGTTGTTGCTCTGGGAGTACTTCGTGCTTGGGTTGTTGGTGGACGGCTTGTTTGTGGAGGAGTTGATGGTCGGTTTGTTGGTGGACGGCTCGTTGGTGGTTGGGTTGATGGAGGTGCTCCTGACGGTCCTGGAGGTCCACTAGATGGATTGGCGCTAGGTGATGCAGCAGTTGGAGTAGCGCCAGGTGGTGCAGCGGATGGAGCGTCACCAGATGGTGCAGCCGCTGGAGTATCAGCAGGTGCTGTAGCTGGTGGAGCATCGCCAGGTGGTGCAGCAGGTGGGGTATCGCCAGCTGGTGCAGCAGATGGGGTATCGCCAGCTGGTGCAGCAGGTGGGGTATCGCCAGCTGGTGCAGCGGGTGGAGGATCCTGTGGATTTGCTCCAGCAAACCTATTTATTAAGTGTCCTTGTTTTTTAACCTCTTCATCAACGTTTTCATTTCCATTTTTGTTATGTTTAGATCCTGGTGATCCAAGTGCAGCTGGAGTGTCACCAGATGGTGTAGTTGCTGGAGTATCGACAGGTGGTGCAGCAGGTGGAGCTTCAGCCGGTGGAGTTTCAGCAGATGCTGTACTCGGCGGAGTGTCGCCAGATGGTGCAGTCGGTGGAGCACTGACAGGTGGTGCAGCGGGTGGAGTATCAGCAGGTGCTGTAGCTGGTGGAGCATCGCTGGGTGGTGCAGCAGGTGGGGTAATCGGTGGAGCATCTCCAGGTGGTGCTGTAGGCGGAGAGTCAACAGGTGGTGCTGTGGGTGGAGGATCATGTGGATTTGGTCCAGCGGACTTATTTATTAAATGTCCTTGTTTTTCAACCTCTTCAACAACGTTTTCATTTTTATTTTTGTCATCTTTAGTTGCCTTAGTTACTGAATCGTTAGGTAACACAAGCAAATCAATGTCATCTGCTGGCACGTTAGATCGTGATGCCGAGTTTACCATATTCGAGTTACTAACATATTTTGCTGTACCTAAAATGAAAACAAAGTTTCAGTCAAAATCGTATGTAGCTCGATAGCTGTTTAGAACGATCACTTATATAGTCCGGTCCAAATGGCTGAATTATAAAGTGTTTATAACCTGTAGTTTATTGCTATTTGGCCTTGTAGACGTTGGAACATCATATAACAGTAGTTAGTCTATTCGGCGTTTTTAGCTATTCTAGACAGATGTCTAGACAGATGTCTAGCTGAGAGGCGTGACCCATCTCATTGACAGTCTTATTTATATCCAGCAGGCTGGTACTAATTTTACTGGCCTCGGAAAGATAAAAAGCTGAGACTAAAATTAAATATCAGATATCACCTGTGGAGGAGTGTTTCTGATTGTAGTTTTCAGCTTCAAAGCTGAAAACTATACTCAAAAACACTCCTCCACAGGTGATGGCAGTTATTTTCATAAGATTGAGAACATACCTCGTAGTTCATTCTTAACTTCCACTGGTTTGTCAAATAAAACAATATTTTCACGTTTCATAGTTCTTCGATTACGGTAGAATTGTCGATGTTTTTCTAAAATTATAGCAAAGGGAATTATTTAGGGTTGTAACATATTACGGAAGAAACCTACCAATCAAATACGAACTCACTGAGCACTCTTTCTCATACAGTATTCAGGCTTGCAATCCCGTATTAATAACACAGTATTTAGACCATATATGGTAATAGACAACCCATATACAGTTAGGTACAGTTTTGTATGAAGAAAACAATCAATTGAACATGTAAAACAACCTAGTTGGGAAATACCTGTTCAAAGTATGCAGTAAAGATGCTAGAACAACGTTGTTGGACGGTCAATTTCTCAGTGGTAGAGTTATCGCCTCTGAAGCGGGAGGTTCCGGGTTCGATCAGGCTGATACCAAAGACGATCAAAATAACATCAAAATTTGTGAATTAATTGTCTTTTTTTTTAAATGTTTTAAACCTTACATTATATTTGAACGAGTTTCTGCCTACTGGGAATAGGTTGTACTCGTGTATTGCCGTATATGCCAAATATAGGCCATGGGTATTTCACACTGTCAAGCCTCAATATAACGGTTGGACATCACCTGTGGAGGAGTGTTTTTCGAGTTCAGTTTTCAGCTGCAAAGCTGAAAGCTATACTCAAAAACACTCCTCCACAGGTGATATCCGACCGTTATATTGAAACTTGCTGTGTACATCTAGAACACTGTTAAACTGTTGACTATATATGTTCCTATAAGGACAGTCAACCCTTGCTTAGCATGTTAATCCAGATTTAACCCTTCGTTAGTATAGTGGATTACCCCCGGAAATTTGTTAATTCATGGGAGAGTATTAGAAGATTCAGGGGGCAAAAAGTCCCTAAAGTATGATGCAGATTCTAAAATATGTAAGAAAATACCCTCCTGAATAATAATTTTTGTTATGTTACTTTCACAGCAAAATTTAAAAATCCAGTGGGTCCACACCATACTAATGAAGAGTTAAAGAGTAACATCGGAATTATGTATAATGAAGGCTGGCTGCGTGTCACATTGATTGTTTAATGATGACTGTACAAACACGAGGAGAAGAGTCTTTAGTCAGCATCTTGCAATAAAGTAATTAACCAAGTTAGAGTGTTTGAAATGAGAACAAATAATCACTGTGTAGGAGGATTTTTGAGCATTGCTTTAGGCTTGCTAGCCTGAAGCAATGCTCAAATATGACTCCTCCATAGCGATTATTTCATCTCAAACACTACGTTATTACTTACGGATAGGTATGGAATGAATAATTACTATAAGTAGACATATTAAAAAAATTCTTTGATACATCTTCATTTAATAGCTTGTTGATTGATGTAAGCTGTTAAAAGTACAGCTAATGCTGGCTACCTGGAAGATAGCTTTCTATAAAATAAAAAGATAAAACTATGAACAAATATGTATGATAAGAAATCGTCAATCTTTCGTAACAGAAACCTTACATAGCTGAACCCAAATTTCTCGGTTACCGTATTTTTTGAATTCCTCGATTTTACAAATTATATCGATTTTGTCCATTTGGTCCCTAGTTTTGGGCAAAAAGGGATCAAATGGCAATCTCACTGGCCAATTTATTTTCGATTTTGTCCACACGAGATTGAGTATCGGCGAAAAAGGTATTTTTTTCAAAAGTGGAGACTTTCGAAAACTTGATTTTTGTTGACATGACAGCTTCCTCCTCAATTTTGTAAGTTGATAAGTGATATTTCATTCTGGAAAGCTTCCTTCTTCAATTTTTAAAAATATATATAATAGGATCATTTGAAAGGGACTATAAAACGTTTATTATATATAAATGTTTTTAATGTATTTAATTACAGTAATCTCTTTGTGAATTAGAACGATTAGGAGTAAAGTGAAACTTTACAATCTCTTAATAAAGACATATTTCAGACACTATATAATGTGTTTATGAAAATCATATTTATGTGCTTAGGTTTAACTTTCACTTGGTTTAGTGGGCTACTTTCAATACCATACCTTTGATTAGAATATTTTTTTTTAGTCCCATGAGAGTTCGGAAAATTGGAGTTCAACTTATCACTGTTGCGTATTGGGAGGGAAGAAGTCATTCCGCACCGTTAGACCTCAAGTGGACAATATTAAGGCCGAAAAAAAGAAGTTTAATCTCGCCCATGAATAAGCGCCCGCTATAGAGGATGTTCACTATTGAGATATTCGACTGTAATGACCCATGGCTATTTCTCTTTTATCGGAACCATGAACATACGTCTGCCATAGATATTAAAAAGTGACTGTATGTCCATAGACTTTCGCTATGAAGAGGTGCCTGTACGTCCATTAAAATATCACTATTGATCTTCTATAACAATAGAAGGGATAACTTTATATGACCAATAAAATGTAAAGAAACCAGATAAGTCGAGTCATAGCTCGTTTACAGTGGACTATGTAACAATACTCCAGGCAGAAATATAATTATTTGAAATATGTACTAGTAGTGTTAATTGTTCTCTATAAGAAATCCTTATTAAAATAATATTTATCAAGATGCCTTTAATAGAACGCAGACAAGAATAACTTCCAGTAAGCTCACTATTTGACAGTGGAACCTCTCCTAATTTGTCTTCATTTTCTGCCCCTCCTAATTCGACAGTCGTCCTTTCCGGATAGAAATTCCGCTACAAAAACCTCCGTAACTCGAAACCTCTATAATTCGAATAATTTAATCGAATCAATTATCAATATAATATCATTATCAACTAAGCCATTTTTCAATCTTACCTTTAGTTCGTTCTTCAATCAGCTATTACTAAACACATGTTTAAAAACAACAATATTACTGTTATAGTATATATATATTATAATAACTTAAAATTATTTAATTCAAATGTCACAGAGATTCGAAGATATTATAAATTATCCAGAAAATTAAAAATATTCATCAATTATTCAGCGTAATTATGTTTGAGAACGATTATTTTAGTGAGTTCTTTTGATCGGGAAGTTTGAAAGATCATACTTGGTGTATAATTTACCAGCTTTTTCCGATCAATGCGCAACGTATCTGATACTTGCATTGCAAACTATGTCATTATTCTGCACAAAAAAAGTTCGAGTGTTTGAACTTAAATGTAAATTAAAATATTGCGAGATATTTTGCAGAGTAGAATTGACGCTAATAGAATTATGGTTTGGGCAATCTATTTTGAACAATTTTTTTCTGCTTAGAGTATACGTAGTATATAACTATTTGTAATAAAACTAATTTTCTGCTTTAGACTTGGCGTCGCATCCTCCAGCGAATCACGATACACTCGAGTAATCATGCATGACGATATAATATTTAACAGTAATTATAATATTTGGTTGCTAAGCAGCGAATTAGATTTGCTGTATATGATTGCTATAGTAACAACAATGAAGTGGGTGTTTGGTTGGTTGTTAAAGTGGTTGAGATTCAAACAGGGCGGATTTGATATTGCAGAATGAAACGATGCTATAACACACAATTGGTTCGCTAAAGGGCGTGCTTGACGCACCAAGTGCGCTTTCTAGCGCACCGAATCCACGTGTTCCCTAAAGCCTGCTTCATACTGATGAAGCAGTCGCAGAAACAACAAGCACAAAATTCAGACACAACCTATATTGACATGTACACCCGAGAAAAAAATCAAAGAGACAAGAAGCGCTGGGAACGAGTTTGCTGCGACTGGATCATAAGTGTAAAACAGGATTAACATATGTATTTGTTCTAACTTATATTTATTTTGTCGAATTCAGACAAAAAATAAATAAATAAATAATTAAGAAGAATCATGGAAGGTTTGTTGGACTAAATTAGAAGTAAAATGATATAATTCAGACGATACTTTTTTGAAATTTTAAATGTCTTATTCAGTTGGTAAAAAACAAGCCAATTGGACAAAGCAACAAATAAAAGTTAAACTTGAGTTGATCTTCTGTAAAAATTTCGATACAGGAGGTACAAAAGTACAAAAGATAACAAAACACCTTAAAGAAAGAAATTTTTCGGAATAAATATTTACAGATGAAGCCTTCAAAAACTGAATTTAGTGGAACTAATTTTTGCAGATGCGCTTGTAGTAGGTAGTAGCTACGCTTATAATTTTCTTGCCTTAACCCTTATATAAAATTTACTCTAGAACCGTTTATGCTATGCAGCTGAAACTTTGGGACTTTTAATATTTCTTTATTACAAATATTTTGGCGAAAAAAATCCAAAAAAAGTATGCCGAATGTGAGTTATGAGTACATTCTAAGGTACATGTACCTTGTTTTTAACAAATTTTCTTTGCTAATTTGCTATAAATTACACAGAAATCATTGTCTCTTAGAGTTCAAATAACAACTTCCTTTCAATTGAGTTCTTTTGATTTCCCGCTAATTACGCAATTATCGCAAAAAGACAATATATATTTTAAAAGACAATAGAGCTAACAATCTGCATTATTTTCCCAAACATATATATATATATATTTTTGGAAAGCCAATTTGTAGACCTATGTTTTTAATTAATTTTAATTATTTAGCATGTTTGGTTATCAATATAAAGCGGGGAACCCCACCCCCGGTTAAATTATGGACATACCGATACCCCGGTTAAACCAGAGTTAAAGGAGCACGGTGGTCGATTTAAATGTCACCCATTTTATTTAGTTGTTTGCCACTTGGAAATGCCTAATATACACTGGAGTTACTTTAGCAATGTAAATAAAGTTATATTACAACTTTCTTTAAGAGAAATAAGTGAAAAGGAAAGAAAAACCTCACCCAGAAATCGGTATCTGGTATGTTTCTTCTCAATGTTTTGTGTTAGCAAACACTTCATCCTTTAAAAACATCACCGATGTGTTCACCAACACCAACTTCATCTATTTCGATATTTTAAATAAAGTTTTCTTTGTATTTATAGCACGCAGTTACAAAAAAGTTCCAACACGATCAGCAAAGCGACCACGAACGACCGCCATTTTGTAAACATTGTCGAAGAAATATAATGTTTGAAAAAGTACTGACCATAGCGCGCGTTTTATTCCTATCCCTAATTCACGTGTTTATTATGTAGCATAGAAATTAATTGCAGAAAATTTATGCTCTGTTTGCATTGAATATATAACTAGAAACCGCGGTCGGTTTGAAAAATCAAGGCCTTTTTATAGGGCTATATCATAAAAACACGAACTTTAAGTATACTTGCAATTTATAAGTATTTTTATGCTCCCTAATGGTAATTGATGTTAATTGGTTAAAAAGTAGCTAGTCAAACTTTTGTATCGGAGATTTTATATTTTGCAAAAGTTCTACAAAGCGCTACAAAGCGCTGCGGAGCTTGCACGCAAGAAAGCTACACAAAAACAAATTATCGATTTTTCGTACAATATACCTCCGACGCTAAGGGGGGACGATATACCTCCGACGCTAAGGGAGAGTGGCTCACCCGTCCCTATATCTTGTTCTGTTGTTTTTGTAGTTTTTATTTTGTTTGTTTTAGCACGATTCTCGGTAAAATTGAGATTACGCGCCAAGTTGCCACGATAGAAACGTCAAGCAATTTTACCCAACCACCAACAAAACGTCAACTTAACGTTGTGGCAACATGAGATCATCAAAATCTTCATAACATTTCCAGTACTGTATGTTTTCTTAAAACTACCTAGGGATAGGCTCCTGAATAATTCAGATACGTTAAATAGTCAGATAGTTAAAGAAATAGACCAACCAATAGTTAGCTTCACCGATAGCGACGTCATTATGATTTCGGTGTTATTGCAATGCATTTTGAGTTGGTTGGGTATATCATCTTTAAACCAGGCATAAAGAGAAAGCAGAATTTGTTGTTGTTGTGACTGTTTTTGGATTTTATTGTGATAACTAGTTAATCATATACAAATCTTAATAAAATGTTTGTCTTGGTGTAATCAGTTCTTTAAAAATGACATTCCATTCATAAACGTTCCATTTCAAAATCTTTTTATGGGAAAGTAACAACAGTTTAGAGAAACGAACCGGGAAATATATACAGTTATTAAGTTATACAAAGTTCACCGAAAGAAGAAATGTTTTCAATACAACATCAGTACGGTTCGGAACTTGATTGTTATTGTTCAACTTTCTAGAAAATAAATTTCACATTGATATACCTTAACCCTATTAATACTGGGCCTTTTCGGGGCTCCGTATCACTGGGGGGGGGGGGTTGTTTCAACCCCCCCTCCTTCATAACTTTTGATAAGATTGCTGTAGTGTTGAAACTCTCCAGAATATTAGTTCATCACATAATTAACATTTTGGCATAATTAATTTTTTGATGAC
>JAULBZ010000289.1:0-34421 GCA_032360805.1 Neoturris breviconis
GTGTTAGGTCAACGAACTTGCAATGGATTGGTTTCTTCGGTACGAAGAAACCAATCCATTGCAAGATTGTTGACTCAATACTCTACTCTGTAGATTTTATTTACATTAACAACTTATTCATGATTATAGATGGAAACGCTAGCAGAATATTTACAAGAACCATTATTGAAATCTTTATCGTAAGTATTATTATGATTGCTGACAGCAGTCGCTTATATTTCAAGAAACAAACTTTTGAAAAAAGTATTTTTGCATTTTTAGCAGAAGAAACTTCTTATGAAAGGTTCTATCTGCAAAAGTCTCTTCTCTGCAAGTAGTAAGATTGTGAATCAACAAAACTTTTAATACCACTGACTTTCTTTATTTTAGAGATGCCAGGTAGCAAGAAATGAATCAGTTCTGGTGTAATTGGAAATGTGTTTATTTGATTCAACTACAACACACATTTCATAATTATCATAGAGTATTAAATTATTATATTTTTTGTAACACTCCTTAATAAAAGCACGATCAACTAAAGGACCGTCTCAAAAAAAGTCAACGATCTTGCAGTGGATTGGCTCTTCTTACTGAATAAACCAATTCATTTCAAGCTCTCGTTTACATATCACATTTAACTCCCGGCAGTTTTAAATTTAGTTTCATTCCCAGTGGACAAAACCTTGTTCAACATTGTTCTAGCGTCTTTATTGCTAATTTTAAACAAGTTTTTGCTCACAGGGTTATATCTACAAAAAAGTTGTTTTTGATATGATGTTATGATGTTTAATGCATATGCATAGATAAAAAATGCTAAACTACAATCTTGGTCATAAATTACAAGAAATTTTGCAAATTTTGATCAATTCCCAAGATTTATCATTTATCTCGGAGTAGACTAGGTGTCTTTTTGCAGACTCTGAAAATTCTGCTGTTCCTAGAAGCTTAGTACCTGGGCTCTTGGAACAAACTCAACTTTTTGTTTCATTCGTCTTTCTAACTAAGATTTTATGGCCTGTTGTCTAAGTTAAAATTTCGAACATTTGCATGAATTTCACTTTGTTTCTTATCTCTATTACGAATATTCATTTGCATTATCAAGTTGATATTGGGTCGTTTTCCGGCAGACACACGATGTCGGATCAACGTCGAGACAACATGTTTTGACGTCGTTTTGACGTGAATCCAACGTCTTGGGCCCGCTAGGTTGTGATCAGTTTTTTAAAAACCGTAAATATTGATTTTCACTAGGCGAAAAATTTGCTGCGAATGCCAAATGAAGACAGTTCATTGGTAGAAATTGACGTCACGTGATGCGTGAATTTTTAACTAGTGTAAATCAACCTTAAGACTTGCAAGATTATTGACTCCGTACGTTTTTCCGCATGCGACATCACATTCAACCAATGTAATGTCTTCATTTAGAATTCGTGCGAACGAATTTGCCTAGTGGAAATCCGCCTTTAGATTTTCCATTTGACTGCTGTAGGAATACGAAAGAACATGAAATTCTTATATGAGACTGGAAATGTATAAATTTACCACTCTCCTACCCAGAGACTCTGAGGAGAAGGTAAATAAAGGCTATTATTTTCCTTCTATCTATATCCATCTGCGAAGGAGAGTGTATCATTTAGAAGTGAGATAAGGGTGAATATAATCAGCGAGCAAGACGCCTCCACAGGGTAATGTTGTCGTGAATTCAGAGGCCTGAGCGAGTGTTATTACTCTTCTGAACAGATTTGATTTACCCTTAGTTCGAACATATTTAACAGTGGTTTTGATTCATGACTTATAATTTTGTTCGTAATTATGCATTTCTTTATAAAGTATAATATACAATTTTTTAAACTATTTTATGTTCTTAACTAATCCTGAAAATAACTAACTGTTTTTTGAGTATTGTTTACAGCTTCAAGGCTAAAAACTTTATTCAAAACACTTCTCCACAGGTGATGTCTGACAGTAGGGTTCAGCCTTGTTCACCTCCTCATTCAATTGTTGAAAAAATAATCAGCGCGTTTTGAAACAGTTTTTTCGTCTTTTAACAAAGTTTCCACCTATAGAAGCTAAAACTTAACACTGCGCAGGAGCGTGTTATATCTACGAGCTTAAATTTGGTTGGTTTGTTCGTTCTGAAGAATATTAATTTAAAGAACATTAATTGGTCCTTTATGTTTGAGCACCATTGATAACGGATAATGTGTCGAAAGTTCTCCAAAGTCACTTAATTTATCGATTCCACGACTCCCTTCGTCTCCAGGTAGATCAATGCTACATTTACCAAATTCAACATTTTGCTCTTTATCAAGTACTATGACGTACTCACCTAAGTCACGCGATTCTTTATTTTTATTCTGTCCAAAACAATTCATATTAAAGTACTTGTATTCTTCGTTTATTTCTCGATTGAGATCAAAATTTTCATCGATATTTAAACTCGCGAGCAAAACTTTAAAATCGCAACTTCTCGTTGTTACGTCTTTATCGATATAGTTCATTATTTTTTGAAAATCTTTTTTATCCAACAATTCATTCGTTTTCACCACGTATATACAGGGTTTAAATTTTTCAGTATTGACAACAATTTTAGGTGCAAACAAACCGACAGACATTCTCGTACTTTTGGTTAAATCGTCATCATTTGTTCGTTTTTTTCGTAACATAAACCTATCGATATTACCATCTTTGATCGTTTCGTCAACGTAAATACCAAACTGCGTTGTAACGTTTCCTTTTTTTAGTCGAGCAATGTCACCTATGAAATGCGATAAACGTTTATTTTAGATTAGCCTTATATACTCTGACCTTCTTTCCATTTTCTTTTTCTATAATCTGATATTGACATGTAAACTAAAATCTCAAACGATGGATTACGTAAAGAAAGAAAATGGATGAAGGAATCAAAGAGGGGGAATTCTTGGCTAATATTAGATCGTAACTATTTTAACACCTTAACATGATTTCTACGTCATGAAAACGACATAATTAAGATAATTCGTGCATTATCATAATTTTATTGCATAGCTAATTACTCACTATTTAAGTAATTTTTGATCACATGACCAAATGCTTGCCATGGCTTACTTTCTCTCTTGTCTTCAGTTAAAAAGAGAGAAGAAGCGCTGGGATTAAAAAAAATTAAGTGTGTCAGCATGGCGATAAACAATTGGCTAAATTTTGATTATCATACCATTTTTAAGGATTTCACCACAAAAACTTTCTGATTGGTGGGTTTCTGATATTACACTTATCTTGAGGAACAACGATGCTACGGTCAGCAAATTTTAGCTATATGTGTCTAATAGATAAATAGTAAAATACAAACTTGCTATCATTTATTGTTTCTGAATTATTAAAAAAAGTTTTGGTGGGGTAAGCGAGAGTATTTTTGCCCCGCCCCCGGCTGTTATAGGATAAGCTGGTAATTATACTTAATAACACTCTTCCACGGCCCAGTCGGCAAAAACTTGTTCTAAGTCTGCAGTAAAAACGCTTCTTTTCACATCTTCCTAACAATATCCAGCTAAATGACCGATCGCATAAATTATAAGACATTTTACGAATTTCGACAAGCAATACAAGCCACAAGTAAAATATAAATACGGAAAATGACCGCTAGACGTCCCTTGAGGTTTATCCAAGTAGACTTAGGGCTTAATATCTTGGGTCTTTTTGCAAACTCGACAAATTCTGCTGTTCGTAGCACCCTAGTACCCAGGCTCTTGGAACGTATTCGATTTTTTGTGTCTTTAGGTTTGCTACCGAAAATTTAAGGCTTTTTATCCAATCGGAAATTCTGAATTTTTGCTCGAATTTTGCCTTGCCTCAAATATTTATGTGATTGCTTGTAGAGTCTTTATTGCGTACTTTAAACAAATTTTTGCCCACCGAGAGCAGTTATTTTCAAGCTAGTGCTTCTCTACGAATATTAGTTGACCTTCTCAAAATATTACTTACTAGTTCCCAGTCCCTCCTCATCCAGCATTGGTCCAGGTTTAGGAAGATCATTGAAAACTATCAAATGATGTTTCGCTAACACTGCATAAAATGCTTTCTTCACGGCTGGATCCATCAAACGTTCTTTCAATGTATCGCCTTGTATATTCCATGAAGCAAGGTTGAGTTCGATTGGTGGTTTTCCTTTAATGTAAATTTTGATTTTAAACGTTAGTGGAAAGTGATCACTTACGTAACTAGAGGGAACCCACGATTCAGTGCAACTGGTTCCATCTAATTCGGAACTGCCATTCGATTGGAATGCATCAATGCATCTATATATAGCATCTGGTTCATCGTTTTCTGACGTATATAGCGAAACCATGTAGTTATTATAAAGCCTTCGCAAAGTAAGCGACGGGATAATCCCTTCGGGTTCAATCGGGAAATTGGAGCCAATTGTGTCCATATTACCTTTAAGGTTCAAATTTGTGAGAATGTTATCAAAACGACGACCATACACTGTTGTAATCGGATCTCTTTCGCGATAAGATATAGCTGCATGGTAATTTTCTTCTTCGATTTCCAAATCAGTCAGTATTTTATATAACTCGCCATTGCCATCGGTGCCGGTTAAACGATCAAATTGAAAACCACCTAACATAAGCACATTAAGTTGTTGTTCTATATTAGCCTTTTTTATATCTTTTATAACCGCGTTTAAACAAGCACGTTGATCGTATAAATCTGTCGGTAACCTAATATTTGCAAGTATGAACGGTTTACCGTAGTTTAAATCCGATTTTATGGTCATAATTATATAATTTAAGTTTTCATACGACGGATTTAACTCGCGTTTATCTGCGTTTTGATTGACAACTGTATGTTTTTTTCGTTTCTCTGGATGAGTAATTTTTGATCGACTAGCATACGACGGATTTAACTCGCGTTTATCTGCGTTTTGATTGACAACTGTATGTTTTTTTCGTTTCTCTGGATAAGTAATTTTTGATCGACTAGCATACGACGGATTTAACTCGCGTTTACCTGCGTTTTGATTGACAACTGCATCATGTTTTCTTTGTTTCGCTGGATGAGTAATTTTCTTAACATTTAAGTTTAGAATTTTAATACTTCTTTTCTGTCGTGTCGGAATTTTGCCAGATTTACTTGTAATACCTGAACGTTTTTCCAACAAGAATTTGTTTCGAGTAGGCGAGTTATCTTTTTTATCTGGGACTTTACTTCGAGCAAGCAAGCTTTCTTGGTTTAGCTTCATCAAATACTCTTCACTTTCAGAGGGTGGTAATAAATCTTGTTCCTTTGAATCATCTACCTTTTCAAAATCACTTTCTAACGTGTCATTATATGAAATTTCCATTGTTCCATCCAAATCATGTGATATTACATCATTCTTTTGTCCTCTTACATCGTAATCAGAATTAAATTGAGTATTTGTATTTTTTGGTTCTTTCGTGGTGTTGTCATGGAGACGATGTCGTTTCTCGGCACCAGTACTATTCACAGAGTGCACATCAAGGTCAGTATTATCTTTAGAAAGAAAGCGACTAGTGATACCCTCTTCAGTGTGTGATGTTGCCACGCCTTTGCTTAGATACTCAATCTCTCTGTCAATATCATTTAGCTGGTTATTTATAGTAGAAAACCTTTTACTCTTGTCCTCGGTAAGAATGACGTTAAATAACTTGGTTTTACTTTGTGACAAATGTTGTATTAGTTCTTCTTGAATTTTGGAATCATCCTTGCGCTGATCAGGATGAAAACGTCCGTCTGTGTTGTCAACGTTAGCACTGGTTCCTTTAGAAGGGTCACCAGATTCGTTGCTATACCCAAAGGTTTGTTCTTTTCTATTTTCAGCACTACTACTAATATTTTGAGCAACTTCTTTATGTGGGGAAAGCTTTTTTTCTTCGTTTTCGTTTTCGCTGTTTATGCTTTTGTTGTTGCTCATGACGGATTTAATCTCGTGATTCTTTTGTTCGTCTACCACACTACTGCCAGTCCATTTTGGTTCTTTACTAGTCGTCCCTACTGATTCTACTTTGTTACTTTCTTTTATATTATTTAGACAATTCTCGTGTTCTTTGTTATTCTGATTAGATTCTCTTCCATCTCTTTCTTCATCGTATTTAACAATACCACTTGTTAATTTTTGAGGCATTCCAGGACAACCATTGCAAGGTACCTGAGGTACCTTACAAGGGTTTTCATATTCTCCTTTGTTTTTTGCGTCTTCATCACTACTGTTTGTTACGTGTTGAGGACCAGAAGCTAGATTATTGTTTCTCTCAAGATTCATTTCCGTGTTTCCTTCATCCTTTCTATTGTTGATGCTGCTAGTTACTTTCAAAAGCTTGTTAAGTTCCGTTTCATTATTGCTTTCTTTGTTTCCCATATTACTGCCATTCCTATCTTTTTCAGATTTTGTAGTTTTGTCTTCTTTGCCTCCCTGATTACCGCCGTGCTTATCTTTTACAAGTTCTATGTTTTTGTCTTCTCTGTCTCCCTGATTTCCACCGTTCCTATCTTTTACAGGTTCTGTGTTTTTGTCTTCTCGGTCTCTATGATTACTGCCGTTCCTATCGTTCACCAGTTCTGTATGTTTGTCTTCTTTGCCTCCCTGGTTACTGCCGTTATTATCTTTTACAGGTTCTGTGTTTTTGTCTTCTCTGTCTCCCAAATTAGTTCCGTTTTTACTTTTCACAGTTTCTGCATTTTTGTCTTCTTCGTCTCCCACCTTACTGCCATTCCTACTTTTCACCGACTCTGCGATTTCCGATTCTGATTCTTGTTTACCTTTGTGAAGTAGTAGTTGATTAGTGTCATTGTCGTGATTGAACTGAATATCCTCTTTATCATCTTTTAAATTGATGGTGTCAGGTAATTTCGCATGACCTAATAGCTTGATACCTTTATGTACATTAGCCTGATCAGCAGAGCTTCTATTTCCTTTATCACTAGCCTCTTCCTCGGTAGCATTTGTAGGAGCAAAATCTATTTTCCGAAAATACAACAACTCTTGTTCCGTTTTTCCGTTATGAGCAGAAACTTTATCCTGAACAGCATCAGTACGATTGCTATCTTTTTCCAGAACATCTTTACTTGATACCCGATGGACGTCGTCTTTACTTGATACCGGATGTACATCGGCGTCAGCATCGTGTTGACCAACTTTATCATTTTCTGTACCACTGAGTCCTTTTGAATATTCTTTTACTTTTTTGTGATTCCTATCATTCCATCTTAGAACTCTCATCACTGATTGGTATATGGTGTCTTTCGTAATTTCATCTGACTTATCGAACATACTTTTTTTGGCTGCTTCTGACGAAGATACACACGAACCATGTTTGATAATACTAAACAGAATAAGCAGTCAATAGAAGCAGTAATGGGAGCTAAGAACATCGAAACAATTATCTTAGAATAAACTGGTTCCATTGTATTGAACAAAACAAGCAATTACCCCTGTTTAAGCCTATCCCCTGTGCAAGCTCAGCCCCTATGTAACCTCGTAGGGTAAGTCCCGGGAGCCAAGCGCATACATAACAGTTCATCCGAAGAAACATCTCTTGAAAATTTCAGAAATGTGGCCACGAGAATTATGCCTGTTCTCTACTCTTTTTTTTCATCGTGTCTACTCTCTCCACCGCTGTGTATTTTAGCAAACGATCTAAACAATCTATTGTGCATTTATTCTACAGACTTCTCACGAGTCATGATGTATCAGTGAAGACTAAAACATTTGAAAAAATTGTTATCGTTCACTACTGCTAAATTTCCACAAGGTAACATTCGCTGCGAAAGCCATAAGAAGACATCCCATTGGTAACCATTTACATCATAATCATGTAAGATCAATTTCTATCTCTTAACAAATACATGGAAACGAGGTAGACCTCTTCACAAATACATGAAAACGAGGTGGTATACCTATTCACAAATACGTGAAAACGATGTGTTTTTTAGGGGGTAGACCTACTCACAAATACATGAAAACGAGGTGTTGGCTGCTCGAAGTAGAAACATGTTGCAATGCAATAGCTTCCTTTTTGTGCAGTTAGGTATATTATGTTTCCGTTTGTGATTCTTGAGCAACATACAGGGGTAATATATTACATGCTTGTTCCAGGAAAACTTTGATCGTTATCGTTTCGCGAAAGTTGGAAACACGTTCAAATCAAAAAAAGACGGACTGCCGATATGACTAATGTACAAAGTCAATCCGTACGGCCACGGTACAAACAAAAGAAATTAAAATAAATAAATGTCCGCTTCACACCGTATACATACTGTGGTCATACTTACTCGAATGATTTCTCGTGTTTTGTTTTTACAAGCACTTTAAAAGCAGCCAATTGATGAACAGGCCATTCATACTCATCTCTTAATATATCATTACACGGCAAACACGATAAATCGAAATTATCAGCTTCTTGTAAAACGATGACATCAGCACTTTTTAATATAATACATACAACTTCTTTTAGATACACTCCAACACCGGGAGGTAAACACGTGCTCAGTTTATGAACATTCCATGTCAAAACACGACCAAAACCAGGAACGGCGTATCTGTTCGCTATATAGAAAGAAATCATCATAAAATACTAGAATCCAGTGGAACTTAAATGCGCCGTCCTCCCTCAAAAGTGACGTCACTTTCAACCAATGTAATGGCTTCATTTAGAATTTGCGCGAACGAATTCGCCTAGTGAAGATCCGCCTTTAGTCCTGTTCCAGTATCCAGATTTTGAAAGACTGAAGGGGATTTCAAAATATAAAGTTAGGGATTAAAATAAAACGTTTACAACATTTCTTAAATTTTATTTCATATTCGAAATTCTTAAAAAATGTGTTAAAGGGTTTTACGTGAATCGCCTACTTTATTGCTATAACTGCAATATACGCATTAAAAAGGTAAGTATACAGGTCCTAATGTAACCTTTTTCAATTACATGCAAGAGTCTTCGATCGACCTGTGCATAACAAGATTTTATAACCAGTCCAAGAACTTCTTCTCTCTTGACGTTTAAACCGATCTTTATCGTTCTCATAGTTGAGAAAAGAATCACTTAGCCGGTTCTGTAGACTCTCGCTGCGGCAAAAAAGTAACAATAACAGTGTTTTCCGCCAGACGTCGAGTTTCTGGAATAGACCATAATCACTGGGAACAAGGTTGATAATTTTCTTACCTTTGGCTTTAACGAATTCTAAGTTTCCTAGAGTTTCTTTACTTTGATAATTATTTTCAACATTATCAACATAACAGCTTCCATGAGAGAGTATGAATAATAAACACCAGACCGGAAGAAACATCCCCTCTACCATTTGCATTCTAAAAATGATGGTTTAAAAGCGAACTTTAACTAGGCAAATTTGTTTGCGCAAATTCTAAATGAAGCCATTACATTGGTTAAAAGCGACGTCCCTTGTCACCTGCCAATTTAGCTACAATTATTCTGAAAAATCTCTCCTACAAAGTGATGACCGGCAGTGGGTGACGTCACTTTCAACCAAAGTAATGGCTTCATTTAGATTTTGAATGAATTCGCCTAGTGAAGAACCGCCTTTTTTCCGAGTTCGATTCAAACAGGGCGTCATGTCAACGAATTTGTAATGGAATTGTATTTCCAGTACGAATAAAACCAATCTATTGCAATTTCTTTGACTAAATACCGTTCTTGCAATTGCATTGGATCAAAAAAAATCGTTTTAAACTTATCACGTGATCAAAACATACGGCTCATGATATTTTAAAACTTGAGAATATAAGAAGCGTATCAGTTTAATGTTAGACACCTACTACAATGATCGATCCTCTTCTTTACACTGGATAATAAATACCACTTACCAATCATGCTGTACTTTTCTACTGCACCAAGCATGGAACGCCAACAAGGTTTGTGATTTCATTTATAATACAGAGAGTGAGCTACTGCATAAACGTAAAAATATTTGACAACTCGTTACTAGATCCTCTACTTTCTGACATAGTTATTCATCATCAAAGGATTGGGTATGAAATACTGCCTCTATTGTTTGACATATCTCTATGAAACTGGAACGTACACAATTATTGTACAAAATGTGTAATATTCTGTAGCTCGTGTCAAGCAAACGCATAAATAATGAGACATTTCATGAATTTTGGTTAGAAATACACACCAGTCTCTAGAGATTTATCGAGTAGACTTAAGACTTAAAGCTTCGGATCTTAGATCTTTTTGCAAACTCGACAAATTCTCCTGTCCCTAGCAGCCTAGTACCCGGACTCTTGGAACATATTCGATTTTTTTGTGTCTTTTGTCTTGCTACCTAAAATTTAATTTTTCCTCGAACTTTACATTATCTCAAATATTTATGTGATTGCTTGTAGAACCTACGTACAGCAGCTCCTCAGAAATATCCATTTATATATGTGAGGGACCAGACAAAAATATGGAGGGCGCTATATAACCAAGATGTTATACAATACTTAAGGGCGTTATTTTTTTTCTCATCAACCCATCAATACAATAAGAAGGGCCAGGTAATGTCAAATGTTCTTCAAGCAAAAAATAACATGATTTTATCGACGATCAGTACTCATCGGCACGTAGTATCAACATCAAAGCAACGTCGCAATGACCTTGTTTCAACGTTGATACTACGACACATATGGTACATCCCATTGAGCAAAAACTTGTTCAAAGTCCGCAGTAAAAACGCTAGAACAACGTTCAACAAAGATGTTGTTCTAGCGTCTATACCATGCGCTATATTGCTGACTTTGAACAAGTATTATTTACTGACTAGGAAATGTTTTTCATCTCCGTAATAATAAAACGTCTCCACTAAATTGTATCGGGAGTATTGTCGGGAAGAATCGGAATGATTTTCTTTTATTTTCTTCATATTTTAAAAATATTATATTTCATTAATCGGGTAATCGGAGTACAATCGGATTTACATTTCTGATACAGCTTGATCATAATGAGGGGGTCCGTTCAAGGTCATTTGTTTCGAATGATGATAACGTTTTAAAATTAGTATTTGCATCACTCATTCAACGAACCAATCAAACGTAATCTTCTTAACACAACGCTCTCCTGTGCAGACTTATTTCTACCGGTTTTACTTGATCTTTGTTCCTATAAGCAAAATATCTGTTTTTGGAGATGGCCCCGAACACTGTTTGCTCAGCGAGGAAGGTTCGTTTAAAGTTGGAGCTTTCTCATGGCTATGTTATCGAGTGTTAACCTGGTAAGCACATGATGTCGGAATAACGTAAGAAAAACTTCAAATAAACGCCACAAAGACGTTGTTTCATAGTTAATCTGACAAAGTCGCGACTTTTCTATGGTCCTTTATTTTTGACGACCATTGATAACGGATAATGTGTGGTTAATTCTTCAAAGTCACTCAATTTATCGACTCCACGCTTCTCTTCATCTCCTGGCAATCCGATATTACATTTATCAAATTCAACATTTGACTCTTTATCAAGTATAATGACGTAATCAGCTAAATCACGTGATCTAGGCACATTATACTTGTATTTACTTTTACTGTTACTGTCGACCATTTGACACTTCATGTTGATGTATTTATATTCTCGATATACTTCACGATCAATATCAAACTTGTCATCAAGATTTAAACTAGCGAGTAAAACTTTGAAATCACACTTCCTGGCTCTTACATCCTTATCAATAGCATTCATTATTTTGTCAAAGTCACTACTACTCGACACCTCATTTCCACTTGTTTTTACTGCGTATATACACGGTTTTATTTTTTCAGTATTTAATACAATTTTCGGTGCAAATAATCCGACTGTTGTGATCATATTTTCCTTATCTAACGATTCGTCGTCAGCATCGTCGTCTTGAAGTTTTTTACGGAGTACAAACATATCAATTTCACCATCTTTTACGTCTTGACTGACGTATATTCCAAATTCTGTCGTTAAATCCCCTTCTTTCAGACGAAGAATATCACCTAAAATTTTAGATAAAAGCGGATTTTAACTAGGCGAATTCGTTCGCGCGAATTCTAATTGAAACCATTACATTGGTTGAAAGCGACGTCACCCGTTAGGTAAAATGTAAATGTAAATCCACCTTAACCCTATTAGGCCTGGGAGGAAGGGAAGGGGGAGGGAGGGAGGCATCATGGCCTCCTTCTATTAAATTGTGCATAACTTTTTAAATATAAATGATATCATGCTCAACTTTCTGACTTTTCCTAACTTTTAATTAGGAAAAAATATTCTCAAAATATTTTTAAAAATAATTTGCTCATCTTTGTTGGCATTACGATGCCAAAAAATGGTAGGCCAAAAAAAATAGACGAATATTTTTTTTAAAATGACATATGACACACTGTCGGATCAAAATGTTATGCTGAATCTGCTACTTTACATAAAAAGTTACTGGTGACAAGTTTTTGTATCAAAACATTATATACTCATACAAAAATGAATTTTCACACCCAAGCTATGACGTCATAATTATAAAATAATAAGGCACTTGCTACTTATTTATTTTTATGCTAAAATGTAGTTTATAAGCCTAAGTACAATAGATACAGATACAGCGAATCAACTACAGATATCGGGTTAAGGGGTTGGTTTTCATTAGAGAGAAAATTCAAGGCCAAAAGAAGTCATTCCGATGGTAGATATTGACATCACACGCCAATTTATCAACATTTAGGGATGTATTGATATTCATTAGATAAGAGGAATATTGTCGGAGATAAATTTTAATTTTTTCCACCTCGCATTTACAATACTGTGTCCTCACAATATAACCTATCCATATAGCTCCCCCTATGGCCCATGGTCTATCCAAATTTTGTTTCTTTTAAACAAATTGCATACGCAACTAACGTTTTCATTTTTTATTTGATTGAGCCTAGGATGGTCGCATATTGCAAATACGAGGATCCGCCGTTTTCAACCAGTGCAATGGCTTCATTTAAAATTCGTGCGAACGAATTCGCCTGCTAGAAAACCGCCTTGAAAGATTCAAATTGAAACTTAAATGATTTAAGAACGCTTTACGTTTTGACGTAATAAATTCGGATTTAAGAAAGCCTAGGAAAGACCATTAAATAACACAGCGTGAAAGGCTACTGAATACGGACCCGTATCACTCTGTGTTCAGTGACCTTTAATGCTGTGCAATATCTCTACTCACTAGTTCCCAGTTCATCATCATCAAGTATTCGATCGTGAGGTGGAAATTCATGAAAAACCGCTAAATGATAAGTCTTTAACGTTGCAAAGAATGCTTTCTTTACTTCAGGATCCATTAAACGTTCTTTGAAAGTATCGCCTTGTATATTCCATGATGCAATGTTGAGTTCTAATGGCGCTACTTTACCTGTCACATTTATTTTAATTTTTATATTTAATGGTAAATGATCACTGATGTAGCTAGATGGTACCCAGGAGTCTTTGCAAACAGTATTATCTAATTCCTGTTTACCACCCAGTTGGAACGCTTTTATACAACTATAAATAGAATCTGACTCATCATTTTCTGACGTGTATAATGAAACCATGTAGTTATTATACAGCCGCTGAAGAGTTAAAGGCAGGATTACTCCTTCGGGTTCAATCGGGAAATCGGGACCGATTGTTTTGGTGTTGCCTTTCAGGTTCAAATTTGTGAGAATGTTATCAAAACGACGACCATATACCGTTGTAATTGGATCTTTTTCGTGATAAGAAATAGGTGCATGATAAGTTTCACCATCAATTTGTAAGTTATTCAGTATTTTATATAAATCGCCATTATTATCGGCACCGGTTAATCGATCAAAATGAAAGTCTCCCATTATAAAAGCGTTGAGTTTCTTTTCGCTTGTAGAATTCATATTAACTTCGGAATTGATATTACTTATTTCGGACATAATTTTTTCAACGCATGCGCGTTGATCGTTTTTCCCTTTAGGTAACTTTATATTAGCCAGAATGAATGGATCACCTGAATTTAAATCAGATTTTATCGTCATCACGACGTAATTCAAATTTTTCTTGGAATTAGTATCTTGTTTTCGAACTAACTCGTTTATCCCGCGTTTATCTGCATTTTGATTAACGATTCCCTTCTTTTTGGCGTGTTTACCATTCTCCGAGTGACTTTTGTTTATAATTTTATGCTTTTTCTTGAGATTTAAGTTTTTGTCGTTTCTTTTCCATCTTGTCAAAAATTTGTCTGACTGATTGTTCTCAACATCACTTAATTGTCTCGATATGAAACTATCTTGCTTATGTTTCTTTATAACTTTCTCTCGTTTAATCAAGTTTTCTCCATTCTTCATATATTCAACACTATCTATTTTTACAGATGGTTGTAACAATACTTCATGGACCAAATGATGCATTTTTTCAGAATCAAAATCGATATTTTTCCATGATGCAACTCCTTTGCTTTTGAAAAATGATTTTTTAGGTTTCAAAGTAGAATGTGTTGATTTCCCTACTTTTACAATGTTCCCTTTTTTATCCCAATCGGTAGCCACTGTTTCGTTCCTTTTCATTTCCTCATCCTCAAAATATTTAAACCGAGAATTGTGTACGGGTGTATTTGACGAATCTCTATCCATTACAGTGTTGGCATGAAAGCGATTACTTTTTAAACTTTTCTTGGACGGAATCTTCTCTGTCGTATTTGAAACATTTGTAGTAGCTGTTTGAGAATGAAATCGAGAAGTAGTGTCACTACTTCTTGCTATTGCTTGATCTGTTTCTAGATTCAGCAACTCTCTATCAATGCTGTTTAACTGATTGTTGATTGTAAGGAATCTTTCAGCTTTTTTCTCTGCAAGAGAAGCCTTATATAACCTTCCCTTACTCTGTAGTAAACGTTCCTTTAATTCTTCTTGTGCTTTTAAATCATAATTGTTTTGATCTTGATGGAAACGTTCGTTAATCTCGCTTTTTTCATCACTGTTGTCAACATTACTATTATCTCGCTGTTTTCCGACTTCCTCAGTATGATTATCTGTTTTTGTTTCAGATTTGTGGTCCAATAAATCAATAGTGTCATTTTTGTTACCGGTCAACTGTGTCTCATTTTTAGTTTCAGTTATCTGTGTTTCATTTATATTTTGCGTTAACTGCGTTTCGTTTTTACTATTCGCTAACTGGGCTGTCTCATTTTTGCGATCTGACAACTCGTGAGTTTCATTTTTGTGATCCAGTAAATTAAGTGATTCTGTAATTGCATGTTCTACGGGGCTTTTGTTACTTTTATTTTCTTCACTATCACCATTCTTAAACAAAGGCGATTCGTTGTTTATGCTACCATCATTGTTGTTGTGGTTGCTATGGAAACGTGAGATATGTTTATTGTTGTCATCGTTACCTTCAATCCAATCATGATTATAAAAACTTTCTTCTTGTTCCGGGACTTCTTTACTTGACACCGGATGGATGTCAAGTCCTTCAACTGTGTTAATCATTTCGGCATTATGATCGGCATCACGTTGTTCCAGTTTACGGCTGACCGTATCACTATGTTCTTTCGAACTTTTTAGATGGGCAGCATTCCATCGAAGATGTCTCATAACAGATTGATAGATATTTTCTTTCATACTTTTATCTGACTTATCGAGACTACTTTTCTTGGTTACTTCAGATATTGCACATGAACCATAACTTTTTATCCTAAGAAATAATGATGTCATCTGCGTCAAATAACTTGCAATTTATTACGGGTTCAGATAACTGTCGATCATCATAGAGGAGATATTTTTCTGAATATTTTCGGGCAATTTGGCGGAAAATATTCTGAATAATCTCTCCCCTGAGTTATTAGCTTTTCTGTACAAAGAAATCAATCAATGTCATAAGATTGCACACAGAATTGCTCTCCATCATATTGTCATTATATTTATAACTGCAAAGTTTCGATACATTTTAGCAGTTAAAGTAATATAGCTACCCAGTTGGCAAAAACTTGTTCAAAGTCCGCAGTAAATACGCTAGAACAACGTCGAACGACGTTGTTCCAGCGTCTTTACTGCAGACTTTGAACAGGTTTTTACCCGCTGGTTATATATTAAAGGAAATTGTGCCACTTTCCAAGTACGCCTTTTGACCTTCTTATTATTGTCCGCAGGTCTGGGTACGAGCTTGAAAGATATATTGAATGAAAGATATTGGCGTTTGTCGATGTCTTATACTGTATGTGCTGCAACTAAAATACAATTTGCTTTATCTTCTAGTAAAGTAAAGACGAAGAAGAAAAATCTCTGAGGGGGTTTAGTTTTGCCAGACTAATTAGAGAGGATTCTTTTCTTGATGACATGTGAGTTCTACTGCAATAAATCAAGACCACGCTGATTTAAACTACTTACGTGAATAATTTCTCATGTTTTGTTTTAATAAGTACTTTAAAATCATCGGTTACTGCATCATTCGGCCATTCATATTGATCTATTAATATATTGCTACATGGCAAACATGACAGATCCATGTTATCTGCTTCTTGTAAAACGATGAGGTTAGCACTTTGTAAAATGACACATACAACTTCTTTTAATTGATCAGTATTATCTTGACGTAAGCAGGCACTTAGTTTTTTAACGTTCCAAGTTAAAACACGACCAAAACCACGAATTGCGAATTTGTTCACTAGTAAAAATAAAATGATAGTAAAATATCAACGTCCTTCTCCCATACACAGTCCAAATATACGAAAAGGCAAGAAAGGGCACAGCGTGAAAGACTACTGAATACGGACACGTATTACTCCAAATACGGAGTTATACGGGTCCATATTCAGTAGTCTTTCACGCTGTGCAAGGCTTTCTTGCTTTTTCGAAATACGGTAGGCCTTGTCATCATTCCTTCCTAGAGCCCTAGGATCGAGTTTCTAGCCTACCATTTTGATTTTTCCTAAGTGAGGGGAATGTAAGCTAAAAGATGAGCATGAGGATTAATTATGAGACATTTTGCACATTTTAACAAATTCTCGACCAGTGAAACATAATTGCTGCAAACAACTATCAGAATTAGATTTATCGTGTAGACTTCGTAGATTTATCGTGTAGACTTCGTAGATTTATCGTGTAGACTTCGTAGATTTATCGTGTAGACTTCGTGTAGATCTATTGTGTGGCTCTAAGACTAAAGATCTTAGGTCTTTTTGCAAACTTGAAAAATTCTGTTATCCTGACAGCCTAGTATCCAGACTCTTGGAACAAATTTGAATTCGTCTTGCTATTAAATTTGCCATTAGTCTTGCTATTCAAAATTTAAGCCGTTGAAATTCTGAATCTTTGCACAGATTTCAATTTGTCTCAAATATGACCATCATTTGTACACATTACTACAGACAACAGTGTTCAATTCAAATGAACACTTGTATACCTTCACTTCAAGCGTTCATTTATACACCTTTACTTTAAGCGTTCATTTGTATACCTTTACTGTAAGCGTTTATTTATATACCTTTACTTTAAGTGCTTACCAGTCCATTCTCAGTAAATGGAAAATTCTAGCTTTCAAACGGACACCGACAAACACTAAAGAAATCGATGGAGCTGATTGGATTAATTTTTTGTGTGGACTCATTTTGAATGACTAATATGAGAATCTAACGAGCATGTGTAAACCTTGAAGATTTCTCAACTCATTCTTTCATATCGTTAGCAGCTGATAAATTGTTACAAGCAACGGAGAAGACCGTTATGATGCTACTGCGACCTTAGCATTTTGGATTGGATATAATAGAATAGCTACAAAGAAACAAATTAATTTCGTTGATTCTCTATTAAATGAATCCCTTACCTTTCGCTCGGACGTATCCAGCCGCTTGTAAGTAATCTGTTGTCAAGTTATGACGTAATTTAAAATCAAAATAACAGCTCCCATGTGACAAAAAAATAAGCAAACACCAAACTAAACGATGCATTTCTTCAACAGTATATATTTTCTAAAAAGAGAGATTTTCATCAACAACATGGAGACAATATCTTTGTCTCAACAATACTGAGTTAAGAATTGTTAGCCACATGTTTTATAAGAGTTTGACCTAAAAAAACACCCTCCCTTTTAAGAAACTTTAGATTTTATGCAGATCCTCCCCTGTTATTAGAGCCTCCCTCCACCCTCCTCAAGACACAGGAAAGTAATGAATTGAGGATTGCTAGTTTAGTATTTTTCTTATTTGTCACATTTCGTATCTCCTAAAGTTACTATAAGAGCGATCTGGGTGCCATGGTAGACTCACCCTTCCATCAATCCAGTTGTAGTTGGTAACATGAGGCAACTGTGTATCCATCCATAATAAAAACCTTAGAATCCGGATACAGTTTGAGAAGAGGGAATTCCTTAAAAACACTGCATGCACACACTACTCTGGGCTTTATTCTTTGGAGTAATCTTTGGAATAATCTACTTGCTCATCTAAAAAAAGTTCACAACTCTAGTGGTAGAAACTATGAAAGAGTAGCCTTCAGAATAATGTCGCATATAGTAACTTCCCAGTGGGAAAAAACTTGTTCAAAGTCAGCAGTAAAGACGCTGTAGAAGAAGAAGTAAAGAAGTACTCTGAAAGTCCACGAAAAATCACGCAAATATTGAGCATTGACCGTAGTTTGACGGTGTTTACTTGTTCCTTATAAGACGTTTTAATTTCAATCTTATCGTAACTGTTCCACCATACAGTATGGTGAAAATGTTTCAGAATATTTTCAATGATAGACCTTTTCAGAAAAGAATGAAAACAAAGCGTTCGTTGCTCAAAGTAGAACTTGTTATAACGAAATAACTTCCTTTTTGTGCAGATACTTCCAGTCACTGTTAAAACAATACTTCCAGTCACTACACAAAAAGGAAGTTATTGTAACAAGTTGTACTTTGAACAACGAACGCCTCATTTTCATTGTTTTATGTAAAGGACTATTGTTTACAATGTTATTTTACTTCAATACTAAACAAAGGCTACACAAGGAAGTAAAGGTAGGAAAGATGTGGTAAAAAATGGTAAATTTATATGACTAACAGGACGTTACCATCGTACAAATAAAATAAACAATAACTCACAGTTTTTTGTTAAATAATCTTTATACATGCTGCGTTTTATATTGTACCGAACTGCAACACAACCGCACTGACACCTGTCTACAAACGTTTGTGATTTCATACGCAGAAAGTGAGCGACATAATAATCGCAACCTCATTACCAAGTGCTCAGTTGAACATTGGTAGGCATTGGTAAATTGGTAAAGAGTCCTGGGATCGAGATTGCGCAACACACTTTTTACCCGATAGTTCAATACAAGAAATAAACTAACCAGAAGAGGAAAGAAGCCATCTTTATGCTTCGGCCGCTTCGGGTTGGGTAATCCTGGGAACAAAGCTGAAAATTAACCCCTTACAAGGGTAGACCTGCAGGGCACTGCACAAAAAGGAAGTTATTGCATTGTAACAAGTTCTACGCCTCGTTTTTAACCGCGTTCCCAGGGCTTCTTGCCTTTGGTTGCCTCGTTTTCATTGTTTTATAAAAAGCTAATGCTTAGTCTTGTTTCGGTTCTCGTTTTTCAACTTTTCATCCAACCTCGTTCCCAGGGCTTCTTGCCTTTTCGAACACGGAAGAGCGGCGCTCTTCCGTGTTCAAAATGGCAAGAAACCCTGGGAACGAGGTTGCTTTTCATCATTATCAAATATTCGAAAAAAAAAATGTTTTGAGTTACCGAAATTATTCGATCTAGCGGTAAACAGATGATAAACAAAAATTAAAATCTTCTTAACAAAATATGTTCCTACAGAACAAGATGTAACAAAACACACATGGATATAGTACTCTCAAATGCTGAGATATTAATTAAAGAAAAATTCAACTTAACTCAATTCAACTGTTTTCATTAACTTTTCCCGAATGAGCGCACGGGATACTGGTGTGCGCTTATTCGATCGTGTGCGCTAATTTCAAAGATTATGTCAAAGGGTGCGCGCTTATTCCAGGTGTGCGAATAATTACGGTAAATCGGTAATTTTATTTTAATTAAATTTACCATGTAACAAAATGTTATTTGGGTTATGACGTCATATTCGTAACTCGGGGTCCGTAACGGGAGTTTCTTTACTTGGGATTTATTTATCCTTGTTCTTAAATATTTAAAGAAGTGTTCTTAATTTTTGGTCAAAATTTCAGCCTGTTGTTATAAACGCTGTTCTTAGATAAAAAATACATGTTAAATCACACGTTCTTATACCGAAACTTCAAAATAACTGCGGGACATAATATGTGGAGTTAAGCCTCCCATTTCCTCCCAATGAAGATATTGGTATTGACCATAGTCACAAGAAAGAGATAGTTTGGAAACAAACAATAGCGCATTGTCTTATCTTTTTGTCACGGGAATGCGACTAGCGCCCAGTTTTCTACGTACACGGTTTTATATCAAGATGGCGTTTTAAAGCGTACGAAGGGAAGAAATCTGGAAATAAAGTTTCTTTTTTGTATGTTTGAATATGCGTGGTGATAATTGCTCTATTTATGCACAGTCTCACGTCGGTCTAAGTATAAAGGTATCTCGTTGTTCAAAGTTCCATCCGGTGATAAAGAGTTTGACAAACGTCGGAGAGATCAGTTGGTTGCTGTCATCACAAGGGAGGTAGATCAATACCACCGCCATGTTGTGAGAGCTACATTAGAACCTGGTGCGTTACCATCTTTTCATCTTCCTGTTAAAACATAGTCACAAGAAAGACTACGACTATGTATTGACTGATAATATTATATATTTTATTGTAGCTCGTTGTTTTTTTTCTTTTATAATACTCCTGAGCGTTTTGTTTCTCCTTGAAATTATTTAACAAGCACCCCCTCAAAAAACAAACAATAATCGCCTAATTAGTGGAAATATGGTGTACCTGGAGTGACATTAGACAGCCGATCTTACGCCGTGTCTAACTTAATCCAAGTGCGTTTTGACATAAGTGCGGCTGCATAAAGTGAATATTTTGAACGCAGTGTTGATTTATAGTCGTTCTTACGCAGCGTCTAATTCAATTCATCTCAAAAAATAGTGAAAACAGGAATTTGAAGGGTTTTTCATGAGCTACGCATGCCCAGTTTACACTTTCGATAGATTTTTCAAAAAGCGCCTTCGAATTATGTAAAATTAAAATTGTATAAAGAGAATGTCGATGTTGCACTTACGTCGAATTAATTAAGTAAGAGCGACACAAGATCGGCTGTCTAAAGCTACACTTAGGGGTACTTATTTTTTGCGGGTACATGTTTGAGAAATTTGCGATTTTTTACCTACAACCCTTCACTTAAATTATGAGATTTTACAAACTTTAGCAAACAATACACATCACAAAACGTAAATGCCGAAGACGACCACTAGAAGTCCCAATTTATCGGGTAGACTTAAGGGCTTAGCTTTTTGCAAACTCGAAAATTTTTGTTGTTTCTAGCAGCCTACTACCCGGACTCTTTGGACAAATGCAAATTTTCGTGCAATTGGTATGTTAATCAAAATTTAAGGCTTTTTGTCTGAGTCGAAATTTTGAATTTTTGCACAAATTTCACCTTGTCTCAAATATTTATGTGAGGGATTGTAAAAATTCTGTACGCAACCAATACAGGTCGACTAACTTCGTCCTCAGCACCTCTTGGAAAAAAGTTTAGTTTTATTTCTTCGTGAAACCGTACTTTGAAAAAAAATAAATCCCGAGAAAATTAGTACCCATATGCGGTATATAAAAAGTTCTTACATAATGATATTCAACAGAACACAAAACTGCTTGAACATTTACAGAATCGAATGTCACAAAGAAATGTTGGCAAAGAAGCTTCTTCGTACGCATATATACCCAATGTCTCTTTTTTCGGATGTCAAAATCAACGTTATCAATCTAAGAGAAGTAAGGCGGGCGAAAAATGGACCCATGTAATAATAGAAACATATGTTTTTCTGATTTTCTTTTATATTCAAAAAATCTACATATCGCAGAATATCGAAATAAATGCCTTTACAAACATTAAACCAACCCATATTTCAGGGTGGTTCAAAAACGCCCATATTTCAGGGCGTTTTTACATTAACAATCTGCTTATAAGAATTTCAAAGAAAAATTGATAAACAATAAAAATATGGTCGGCAAACCACATACATATAAGGGTAGAGGCGTTAACATACGAGAGAAAGAAGGCGGTAAAAAATACACCCAATATTTCAGGGCGTATTATGCCCATTATTTCAGGGCGTCCACAAAACAATAAACTCATATAACAACACACCAAAGGAGAACACGACATAAAAATTAAAGGTTCGTAGGAGGCACATAAATAGTTCATTCAAACTATGGATTCTAGACAGAAAACAAATATAGTTCTTCAAGCACATTCTCTTTAAGAGCTCTGTTCTTTCATATTACCGAATAGCTCGCTCGGTAAACAATGATCCATACCCGGACTGAACATATTAGCTTGCATGGGAACATCCGGTTTAGTTGTTAACCAACCGGGATAAGCTTGGTATACATTCGATTGAGGTTGCTGCGGCGGTGGAGCAGGGCCCCACAGTTGGCTAGTGTTCGGAATAACAGGCTGACCAGTGGGCATTCCCCAATGACTAAATCCACCGTTCATACCAATGGTGGTTGGAGCTCCGTATGTAGTTGGAAAGCTTTGCTGATATAGTGGTTGCGCAGGAGGTGGTGCCGGTTGACCAGGAGTGGTCCATAAACCACCAAATGAAGAAATATTGGCAAACCCGGGAGCCATCTGTGATACTTGGTTAGTTATAGGTAAGGGGACACTTGGAGCTTGGTCACTAGCTAATGAAGCAGCTTCCATTGTCTTCATACAAGCATCTTCAGATGATATCTCAGCAAGAATTTGAGTGTTAAAGACAATTCTACCGTTCAGTGATGCCCATGCATTCTTAGCATGTACAGCCGTTTCATAACGGATATACGCGCCGTTACCTATCACACGAAAATGAAGAAGAGTTCCAAACTGTTGACACAATGAACGAATTGGTGATGGATCAACCTAAAAGATGAAAATTTACCAATAAGAAAATAATTTAACTAGTTTAGAAAGTACAATCCAAACAACGAGCGTATATAGCATCCGTGAAGAAGATTTAACGTTAAAGAGTATCTACAATCTTGGACATAAAATAAGAGACAATTTACAAATTTCGTCTGCAGTGTAGTGTCTTAGGTATATTACTATTTCTTTTCATTACTAATTTATTAACCAAAGTGGCTGTTTCTATACCGGAAGGCCGCCGGTTTATACTCCACTCCGATGCAAATTGAATGCAGCGTACTCAGTTCATTAAGAGTCATCGACTGACCGCATGCCGGCCTGGGGAAGTTAGATTAATGCTTTCACGTATCTCTAGCGGTGACTTAACTTAGTTGACAGTCGGAGGGGAGAAAGAATCCCTAACTGATGTGGATTCCCTGAAGATATTTAACTTCCGATTACTTACTTACTTAATACTTTAAGATGTAGTAAGAAAAACCTGTTATTTTACATATTCTTTACTTTACACTGTCTTTTTTGTTTTTCCAGGAGTATAGATAGACCTATTCACAGTGCACAAAAAGGAAGTTATTGCATTGCATCAAGTTCTACTTTGAGCAGCCAACATACTCTACCATACTCTGTTCTTTGCAGATATATTAAAAGTTTTTCATGATATGAATGGTCATTTTTCATTCGAATTATTCGTTACAAGTGACTACTTTTACTTAAGTTATTCGTTACGAGTGACCATTTTCACTCGAGTTACTCACTACAAATGACCACATTTACTCGAGTTACTCGTTATGAATGGTCCTTTTCATTCGAGTTACTCGTTATGAATGGTCCTTTTCATTCGAGTTACTCGTTATGAATGGTCATTTTCACTCGAGTTACTCGTTATGAATGGTCATTTTCACTCGAGTTACTCGTTATGAGGAACCATGTACAGTCGAGTAACTTGTAAATAAAATTTAAAAGGTGTTTACCGCTGAAGTAATTCCCTTTAATATCAGCCAGCACATATCATCAGCAGGTCGGGGTTTAACTTCTGACGTCATAAGACCAGGGGGTGGTCGAACAACCATTGGCTGTTGAAGATGAGCAGTCGAACTTAGTACAGACGATGTCGTGATCATATTAGCTGGAGGCTTAACATTTTGTTGGTTGGATAATAATGATGGCGAAACTGAATCTTGCGACACAAATTTGTTTGGCAAATTAGTATTCGGTAAATTAGCATTCGGTAGAACAGCTTCGTTTATATCGTAATCCTCGACTTCATTCTCTTCTCCTGGTTCAGCTCGTGATCTCCATGGAACACCTGGTTTAAATTCAGCAGGCGTAGGAGATAATCTAGGAGCAGCAAGAACACCCCACTTAGCAGAAACCGGGTCAATCTTTCGTGGTGGAAAACTACCCTCTTTTGTTTCATCAGATGGAGGAGTGGTTGGCTCACTGTTACTTGCTGAATTTGTCTGCGTCCATTGTAATAATTTCGATTTTGTTGGACCCTCTGATAGGCTACTTGCAGGTATAGGGGCTTGTTGCAATAACTCAGAGAGATGCATTGAAGCTGCGGAAACACTAGGGGCGGTTTCTATTTCAGGTGCTTGAGCTATCTGTTGAAGATATTGTTGTATCATTGTATTTGTTACAGCTTGTGATGTCACAGATGATACAGGAGTGTTAAACGAAACGGGCGGTGCTGGAGCATCTTCTAATCCTAATTTCTGCAGATGAATTTGCGCTAACAACACTGGATTAACAGGTGGGTTCAATGTGGTACCGTTCATTTGGTCCACTGTACTTGATGCATTCACTGATTGACTACTTTGTGAAAAGTTTGCTAGCTGAGTAGGAGTAGGCGGTTGTATTGAATTAGGTTGGGTTGGTCTAGTACCTATAGGTTGTTGTGCAACAGAGTTTTGAGAAATGTCAACCATACTATTAACAGTTTGTGATTGATTTGGTCTTTGTATAGATTTCTGTGCACTAGCTTCTGCACCTGGAGCTTTGGATGTAACTGGTCTACTGATTACTTTATCGATAGCTGGTACAGGTACCTCATTTGGTATCAGTCTATGACTTGGTGGTGGTGTTGGTAACAGTCCGTCTCGACCTTTTCTAACATTAGACTCTACCGCAGGTGCTGCTGTTGGTTCAATGGCAGTGGTTGGATTGACTGAATTAGTAGTTACATTGGGCGATTCTTTTGCTTGTTCAGCCATTTGCATTTGTTGAAGTTTACGTCTTTGTTTGCGATTTAGTTTCTGTGGTGTCGTACCAGTTGTTTCTGTGTTGGTGTCATTGTTAAGACCGTCATCAAGTTTTGAAGTAGAAGGTTTTTGTTCAGATGGAGTTTGTGATGTAATAGGTTCAGTGCAATCACCTTTCATTAGTAAGTCGCCTAGAATAAGAAGGTTAAGATGGATTTTCACTAGGCGAATTCTTTCACGTAAATTCTAAATGAAGCAATTACATTGGTTGAAAGCGACGTCACGTGTTAGACGACTTCAACCATGTAATGGCTTTATTTAGAAATCGGGTGAACCAATCGCCTAGTGGAAATCGGCCTTAATGTTTACTGATTATTGACTAATGATTATTAGACAGAAGAGACCCAAAACCACTTTTTCCCATCCGCAAGCCCCCACAACCACAATTACAATATTAGTAAACAAAGCAGGATATCTTTTGTTTGTACGATTTCTCAAATGACGAATAAAGGGGGTTTATTTTGTTTAATTATTCGATGGCTAAATTCTCTTACCACGACATTTTCGTCATACGCATATTTATAGATATACTAATCTAAAATTTCGTATTCATTTTTTTTATAAACACACATTTTATATTTTCATTATATTTTCCCTTGCATGTAATAATATGACCTCTACATACATGCTGCTAAAATGTTAGCATGTTCTAAAATGTTTTTTGTACACCTGATGTACACCTGATGACGTTCTTAACGTAAAACAGTTCATTGTACGCATAAGCTGGTGTCGTCGTGAAGAAATTAATAAATAAAAATATATCTATATTTTCGTCATGAATCGAATAAAAATTTTATATTTTCGTCATGAAGACATAATGAATAATGTCTGATGTACACAAAAATCCCTCCTACACAGTGATTATTTGTTATTATTGATTGATTGATCAGTTAAAAGACATTTGACATATTGAAAACTTGTTCAAGGTCCGCATTTTGCCTACTGGGTTCTGAGCATTGTTAAGGGTAGATATTACTTACTGACAGCACTCTCTATGATACCATTATTATCTCGCAATGCTTTCTCAGCTTGTTCCCTCTAAAATATAAATAATACGCAAATAACACACGAGCGAAAGAGTATGATGTATCTTGTAACTGCTTAGAAGCGAATATACCAATCCGTTTGCAAGAACCTGATGTGAACCATAGCCAGGGTCAGTATGGTTTGCTCACCCTCTATAAAAAATCACCTATAAACAACCAAGCCTAATAACAACCGGGCATCACCTGTGGGGGAATTTTCTGCTCCACAGGCGATATACAACAGTTATTTTCAGGCATCTGCATAGATAACTAAGATTGATTTTTACTAGCCAAAAAATTCCCCTAGAAGGCCAAAAGAAGGCATTCCATTTGTAGAAATTGACGTCACACATCGTGTGACATCAATTTCTACCAATGGAATGTCTTTTGTTGAGACTGACGTCACACATCACGTGACATCAATTGCTACAATCGGAATATCTTCTTTTGGTTTCTAAATGAAGACATTACTTGTCAGGTGGCGTCTCTTTCAACCAATGTTATGGCTTCATTTAGAACTCGCATGAATGAGTTCGGCTAGTGGAGATCCGCCTTAAAGCTTCATTAAATTCTTACCATGAATCCCATATCCAGTAACTGTTTCAGCGCTCTATTCGTCCATGCGTTACTACCATCTGCTTTGGAAGGAGTGCCAGGTGCAGAAGAAATCTGACTTCCACCAGTTGGCGGCTTCTACACAAAAAACAATAGATAATTTCCGGTGTTTAAAATAATCACTGTGAAGGAGGGAGTTTGGAGCAGCTTCAAGCTATATAACCTGAAACTACACTCAAAAATCACTCCCCCACCGTGATTAATTATTACGTTAAGACTGCTCCCATTAATTTTTTATGTGAAAAAATTTAGCAGTATTTTCTTATGAATATAAACTTAAGGGATATGCCCTGCCGGCACACGCCGTCGGAACAATGATAGAACATCGTCAAAACGACGTCGTTTTGACGATGTTCTGACGTCGTGTGGCCACTGGGATAGGTCCCTTCATATGTTATTTCTACTAAACCCTACATCCAATCAGATTGCATTAGAAAGAATTTCGCTACTAAGAGAGCAATCAGCAAGATCGTTTAGTACCCACGGATACTATTTACGGTTAAAACCTGTAACGAGACAACTCCTATCAAAATACATGTAAATATTTAACTATGACCTTCATCATCATATCCTGATTTTACGGCTTTCATCATATTAATTTTACGTAGTCATCAGAAATTTACAATATTTATTTACAATATTTTAAATACAGGTGACTGAAGATTTAATTAAGATATACACCTATTCACAAATACATGAAAACGAGGTGTTGGTCGCTCAAAACTTGTTGTAATGGACCCTCTAAAAGTCAGGGTCTTATAGGGTTAATGCATAGCTCTACAAAGTGCTGGAAACGTGGACAAATAATCACTGCGGGGGAGAGATTTTTGAGTATGTAGTTATTTTTGTTCTTATTCCAAACATTAGACGCTAGCAGGGATTTAGTTCGGTATGCTGTTTAAAACTTTAGAAGTAGAATTAAAAACAAACCTTGGTTTTCAGTGAGACTGTTGTCCACCCATCTCCATCAGTGCATTCTTTCTCTTCTTCTTCCCAATCTTCTGATGGTGCAGCAGAGTTCTGTAGCCAACCAGTTACCTTCAAATTGCTATCAACCTTATTATCAATCGACGGTACATTTACTCGTTTCTCAGTTCTATCGTTTGTATCTAGTTTGGTACTTGTACGAATGTTTTGCGTCTGTATCCTATTCTTATCTGACGTATCACTTTGGTAACTATGGAAACTAGCAACAGGCGTTGTTTTAGGTTTTGCTCCACCTGAGTACGTATTATTTGAAGTAACAATTTGTGAATTATGAATTGTATCAACATTTGGCGTTGGACCGCCATCAAAGCTATCTAATCCCGCCCATGGCGTTATACCAGGGCTTCCAGTGTTCATGGAGTCAACCTGCAAAGGTTTCGAAGGTTTATTCCAATTTGGATTCGTTTTGGATACATTCTGAGAAGTCTGTGCATAACTTGATTGTGTACTATTTTCTAATACATTACCATTTAGCGACTTATCATTATTATCATCAACAGAACTCTTACTAACGTTTGAAGAAGCATTTGCTTCCCATTGTTTAGCAGCGTTACCACTGTCCCATGTTGAACCTGTTAAGCTAGCACCCCAAGAAGTGTCGTTGAGTGGTGCTTGTGGTGGGAGACCATTTGGGGTATTAGTACTGGGTAAGGGCGGGTCACTTGGACCAAATAAACTCTTGACAACAGTTGATTGTTCTGATACTACTATAGAGTGTTCCTGAATAGATCTATTATCAGTTGAATGAGTAACACTAGAACGTGCTGTATTCAGCTTATTTGCGTCTAAATCCCAATCCTCTGAGGCAGGTCCGCCTCCCCACGAAGGTTCTACATAACTATTAGCGTTCTGATCATTGCTGATCGTCTCCTTACTAGGTAAATCATTAATATCTATATCCCAATCCTCTGAGATTGCATGATCAGTTTGTGTATCTGGTACTATTTCAGTCCAACGAGATCCGTCTCTAAATTGATTATTATCATTTGTATAAGGTATATAATCTTGTTCCTTACGAGGAACTTGTTGTTTCTGTTGTTGCGCCCTTAAAAATCGAGGTGGTACTTCTCGCGGATATTTCTGTTGTTGCTGTTGATACTGCTGATACTGTTGTGAACGTGCTTTAGTCTAGAACAAAATAAGTAAAATTAACAATGAAAATAATGAAATCAGTGGGCAAAAACTTGTTCAAAGTCCGCAGTAAAGACGCCAAAACAACGTTGAAATATCTGGCATTCTACTCATTTTGTTATTTTCTATACATTTTTATAAGATTTGTTTTGGAGTAAGCTCAACCTATGACTTTCAGATTTATATTTTGTTGTTAAAAAACACAGAACCAAAATAGATTCTGTAGAGGTGAACAGTGGTTGAAAATATAATTCCGACTTCCAATTTGTACAACCTCCAATAAGGGTTACATACTGTAGCACTGGTAAGACCATATTTCTCTGAATATAGGACCCTCAAATAACATTATTTTTACCATCCGCCTGTTGAGATAAGATCAACTGTAATAAGAAACTTGAAAAGAAGGTATATCAAAGAAAAATACTTTTTGCAGCGTATAGCATTTTCTCCCTCCCCCTTTAGACTAATTTAGAAATGGTCACTTTTTCAGGAAATTGGTATTTTGAAATGCTTTCTCATTAACACACTTCTGCACAGAATCATTTTTATTGAATTTTGTCAATTTTATTTGATTTATCCTTAACAAAAAAGTTGAAATTTGGAGCTACATTTAGAGATAATCCATAACATAAATTTTAAGTACACTGTTATTCACAACATAGATGATGAAATGATAGACCATTACGGTTATAGTTACTTTACATGTATAAGAAAACTTGTTAAGAACACATTAACTTGCTTGGCAATATATGCCTATCTTTCAAAACAAGTAAAATAGGAAGGATACTAAAGGATGATCATCTGTAAGCTATTTTCTCCATGGATCGAAATTGAGCAGGGCAATTGGCTTGTGGATTAAAATTAAGCACTATGATTGGCTGAATTGAAAACTGTAAAAATGGGTGTTGAAATTGATTAACATACTTTCTGAGTTTGTTGTTTTTCCACTTTTTCAAGTTCTTCGCGTTCTAAAAATAATTTAAGTATTTATCAAGGTGTGTAAATACTAAATACAGTGACATTAAAACATCCACGAGGAGTGTGTAACAATTAGATTGAGTGGTTACTTTAGTGTAAATAAATTAATCAATTAACAGCTTGACCTAGTTCTCTTATTCTTTGGATACTATTTTTACTTATCTCTGTGCAGTCACAAATTTCTCCATCTTATCACACCTTCATAACATACTAAACAGTCCATAGAGTTTAGGGACTGTCTCAAAAATAAAATCTACTGAGGAGAGTAATGAGTCAATGATCTTGCAATGGATTGGTTTCTTAGTACCGAAGAAACCAATCCATTACAAGCTCATTGACCTAACACACTTCTGCACAGATTCACATTGCTGAATTTTACCATTTTTTGTTGATTTATGTTTAACAAAAAAGTTGGTTTTAGATCGAAATGTTGAGTCCCTTAGTAAAAGTTAAGATTAATGAAGGTTCAGTGATCTTCTTTGTTATTTTAATTTTATGTTCTATGCAGAGGAGAGCACTAAGCCATGGATATTGGAACTGATTAGTTCATTTATATAGAAGAAAGGAATTGAGTTGTTTAATACAATGATGTAAAACAGAAATATAAAGTATTTAAAGTGTTGTACAGCTTTCCTGATAATTCTCACAATATATCGTATGTGAATATTTTACCTTTACTTTCCTTCATAGCCTTCTGCTTTGCTGCTTTTTCTTCCACTTTCCTTCTCTTTTCTTCTTCTTTTTTCCTTTGTTCTTCTTCTTGACTCTTTTTATAACGTTCGTTTCTTTCCTTCTCCTTCTGTGATTTCTGTTCTTTTTCCTTTTCGTCCCTAGATAAGCAGGAAGATATGTCAAACAACACCGAGTTCGAAATATGAGCAAATATCCACTGTGGAGGAGTGATTTTTGAGCTAGTTATGGCTAAAAAGCATGAAGTTATGCTCAAACATTACTCATCCAGAGTGATTATTTGCTTTTATATCGAAAACTGTAACAGGGTTGATTACAAGCGTAGAAGTAAGTATTCTATTCATGGTTATATATAACTATATATGAACACTGTAAAATTAGCATAAACCTCACTACTGTATTGTTACGACACACCAGCAGAGCTTAACAATAACAAATTGGTACTGAAATATATTATATATTTATTTGCATCACAAAATAAATACATAGATTGACAGCATGGAAACTTTGTAATATGACAACAGCATGTAATGCTTGCTCAAGCCTCAACAGTCAAACATCACCAATGGACGAGTGTTTTTTCAGTTTTCAGCTGCAAAACCATTACTTTGAATCCGGATCATTACACCGTGTTTGAAACATTAAATTTTACCTTTCTTTCTTTTTCCGAGATTCATTTAATTGTTTCTTTTTATCTTCTTCATGTTTCTTAGATTCTTCTTCTAACATTAGTTTGCGTTCTTTATCTTGTTTTTTACGTACCTAAAACCAAATCAGGTCCATTTAATAAAATAAACAACTAGTTTAAATAAAAAAAAATTAAATACAACAGGGCATCGTAGCAGTGGTTGACTATGTAGCCTGAAACTATGTTCAAAAATCACTCCTCCACAGTGATTTTTTACCTTTATTTTTCGATCACTTTGATATCAAACCTGATCCATAACCATAAATATCAAACCTGGTTCATAACCATAAATATTGAACCTGATTCATAACCATAAATATCGAACCTGGCTTTTTTTAGGCATACCTGTTTTGAGCAGATAAGCCTTCATTTGGGCGCATGAAAATAGCAAAAGTTATCTTTATCCATATTTGATGGTTCAATTGAACAGTACAGGTAAAGACGATATCAGAATTGAGTGATGATGTAATTTAGTACCATTAAGATGAAATACAAATTTTGCTCAATTATTTAGGCTCTCATACCTATACACCGGCATCAGAATTGCCCTGGATGTGTCCCTGCCTGGTTCATAATCATAAATATGAGCAACTAATTACCTGATCTTTTTCTTCGTCTTTTTTCTTCTTTTCTTCAAGTTCTGTAGCTATTTTGGCCATTTCTATCTCTCTCCTTCGTTGTTCAGCTTGAAGCTGCTTCTTGTTCTTTGGTTTTGGCTAAAGAAAAATTAGCACAGTATAGATGAACTGTTGGTATTTTTTGAGTATAACCTTTGCTAAACTGCACTACTACTACTAATTGTTCCCCTCGTTTTAAACGCCCTCGTAAAAAGATGACGAAGTTAATAAAACGCCTCTTTTAAAAAACTCATTTGCTCTAGGACAGAAAGATGACAAAATATCCATTCAAAACAACTGACAATTACATAATCGATACAGCCATGCCTTTCGTTATAATAGACTAAGAAGACGAAGACAAAGTAATTTACTGATAATTAATTATAAATTTTCTTATAGTTTGTATATAAGCAAAAAAAAACACAATACATTAATCATTATTGCCATCTCTGGTCTATTGATTTTCATAGTTATGGGATTTATAAATCTTGTTAATAAATTTAATTAAGTTCTAAGTGCTTCTGAGACCAATTAACATTATGCAGTACTTTATTTTATCTAGTTAGTATCTGAATTTTATTGAGAACCATTAATTAAGGAGCCATTTCAAAAAGCAGATATTTTAACGTCTTTAAAGAAGACCAAAATCAATAAATTTGAGAAAGGTACAATGTACAAAAAGTACATCTACAATGAGGAGTGTTAATTCAATGAGCTTGCAATTGATTGTTTTCTTCGGGACAAAGAAATCCATCATTTGCAAGATGATTGATTCAGCACACTTCCCCTTGGAAACAAATTTTGGAGATGCTCTCTAACTCACCTTATCTGTCCAAACGAAACCAATTGTATTGATCATCTTCATTTAATTATTTTTCCATTTTTTTTTATTCTATTTTTTTTTTCTTTTAGACAAAACAACAACAAAAGCTTATATACATGAAATTCAATTGGCTTGCTCTCCATCACAATCAACTGTCAAAAGATCTCTACTAACTTGCCACATAAATTGAAAACCATTTCTAACAAGGAACATAATGTTCAGTGATGACGATTATTCACATTTTTTAACAAATTACTGTACATATCGTTAACCACTAATGAAACAGTTTCTCTTAGAAGAATAATGACGTACCATTATTATTCATGTACGTGACTTTTAAACAGATTTTAACAGAATTAGTAATTACAATATTTATCCTCAATAGAAACGGAAACTACTGATATAGTGCCACTAAACATCTGATGGAAAAAACAACACCTTATTAATGGATAAATATTAGATTGACAAGATTTTTGGCGATTAGGGTCAAATTTTCGGCCATTTTGTTTGGTGATTTTCACAAAATTCAGCTATTTTGTCCAGCAATTTTGAGACTTCTCCTATAATTTATCTGGGCCCAGCCTCCCCTAGACTTATAGGGTCCTAAAAAGCTTAGCCCGAATAGGGTTAAGGTACATTGCAATACCATCATTCAACCAATCACATCGCAACTATTCATAAAAATAATCAGCGTTTGAATCACTGTATTATTATTTTCTTCATCACTTGTGGAGGAGTGATTTGCAGCTGAGACCTATATTCAAAATACACCTCTCCTCTGACAGCTATTTTGAGACCTGCTTTTTGTACATTACATTTGAAAAGTTTGCAAAAAAATGCTATGTCAATCTACTCTTCTCATTTTCTGACATTATGTTAAATAATGTTTGTGATTACACAAGATGACTTTTACAAACACAGGCATGGAATTTGAATAGCATCAGTTCAGCTCAAAATGAGAGTAAATAATCACTGTGGAGAGAGACTTTTGAGCATAGCTTTAGGCTTTGTAGCATGAAGCTATGCTCAAAACACACTTCTCTGCAGTGATCATTTACTCTTGTTTTGACTACTGAGCACCTCAATGCACCTCAATGGGCAAATACCTGTTCCAACTTCGCAGTAAAGACACTAGAACAACACTTTTAACATTGTTCCAGCATCTTTAATGAAGTTTTTGATAAGCACTGGGTGTAATACCAAGGCTGAGTATGTCAAATTAAAATAGTACAAAACGTTCTGACACCATAAATCAAAGACAAACAAAATTTTCTGCATTTCAAACCATGGTTTCACAAGCTGTGTCATATGGGTTGCATGAATAGGCTATATAAATCTATGATACATCATGCAGTAAAAACTGGAACATGACAAAGAATAACTTGTGGAGGAGTGTATTTTGAGTAGTTTTCAGCTGCAGTGTTAATATCCGACAATTACTTTCAGGCTTGAACAAACGTTGAGGAGTCATACCCCAGTGGGCAAAAAATGTTCAAAGTCAGCAGTAGAGATGATAGGACAACATTAAAAATGTTATTTTAGTGTCTTTAAAAGAAGCTTTAGACAGGTGTAAATTAAGGGACCATCTCCAAAATTCGTTACCAGAGGAAGAGTGCTGAATCAATGATCTTGCAATTGATTGGTTTCTTCGTCC
>JAULBZ010000290.1:0-34403 GCA_032360805.1 Neoturris breviconis
TTTTTCTCAAAATTATTGAATTTTACTTTTTTAAAGTTGCTAAGATATCTGCTTTTGGTAACGAATTTTGGAGATGGTTCCTTACAGTGGTTATTTCTTCTTAGAGCCCTAACAATTGGCAGTTTGTTCATATGCCTTCGCTTTTTTTGTCAGTTTTTGATTTCCAAAAATTCCCATGTGTTAATCCTTATCCTCAACCTGGTCCAGGAAATAACCACTAATAATGACAGTATATCATTGTTTGAAATAAGAGCAAATAATCACTGTGGAGGAGTATCACTGTGGAGGAGTGCTTTTTGGGCATAGTTTCAGACTACAAAAATCCATTCTTCACAGTGATTATTTGTTCTTATTTCAAACACTGATACAGCATATGTGAACTAATTAGCTTTTCAACATATTATTGTTGTCACGCTAAAAACAAGAATTAATAATTACTGTAGCCAAAGATCACTGCTCAGTAATCGAACAAGAGTGACTGGTCAATGTGTAAGAGGGAATTTTAAAGCAATGCTCTGATTATTTGACTTCAATCACTTCTTCTCTACAGTGATTACGTATTCTTATTTTAAACGCTGGATTGAATAATTTCTAAGATTTATATTTTCTATTTTGCAATAGAATTTACTCTTTCGTCATTATTCATAGTATTTCAATTTTTGTGGTTGTGAGAAAAAATATTTGCACCTGCGTTTAGTCTTTCTAATTTTACAGTCATTCTTTTTTTTCTTAATTTGAATATAGTTACAGTATAAGTAACTATATCAACCGTTCTCTACCTGTTTATATGTTCAGCGAACTTTCGCTTATTTACAAACAAGACTCTTTTCAGGAGAGTAAATTCCTTTACAACTGTGTTCAGGAGAGTGGACAGAGGTTTTCATTAAACATCTTCATTTTTGTAAAGATTAAAATGTTATGATTCTTTTAAATTTCACTGATCTCACACTGTATTGATTACATAGAAATGTTTTGTATTGTAGCAGAGTTTTTCACGATCATACTGTGAACTTACTTCCCAATGATCAAATCACTTTTGGAGCATAGCTACAATATTCACTTCTCCACAGTAATTCAATGCTGTAACCTTCGTACCCGGAGTTTTCTTAGTTAGTATAAATTTTAAATACATTTCATTTTATTATTTACGTCTAGAGAGTTATCCATATGTTTTGCTTATGTTTTTTATAGAAAATAGGAGATTTAATTCTGTAGTTTTCAAAGTTAAACGTTATTCCACGGTCTCATAAAGCCTGGATATAACTACTAGATCGCACGTGGAAGTGTGTGTTTTTAATATAGTTTTCAGCGGTGTTCAGCAGTAATATTCAGGCTTAAGAAGATAGTTGCTTATGCTCATTTTCATATTCTACTTTAATGGGAAAAAAATTCTCAGGAAGAAATTTTGCTGGAAAATTTTGAGGTTTAGTCGAAAGCAAAATTTTGATTTTGTGAAAATCAATAACAAGAGCAAGAAAAACGACATTTTAAGTAAGAATGTTGACTTGTGGCAAAATTTCTTTCAATAAAGTAGTTATCCATTCTTAACTTCCTTCTTCAAGATTTAGCATTTAATGTGAAAAAAATAACTGTCATGAGCTCTGTAAATATACGAGTACCGATAATTGAGCGTTTTTTCTTGTATTCAGAATAAGGGCAAAGCAAAATAAGCACTCTGATGTGATTTTGTGACTCTTGTATAGTGATCACCGAACAAAATAATATTCCTTTAGAAATAGTCTACTGGAATTTTGTTTTTATGTTCAATTTCTTATTTGTGGATTTAATTTTTTGGTTTTCTTATAATTTCGATGATAGCGTTTTTACTAAAGAGTCGCAATAACAAATATTAGTGTTTTTTTTCTACCCTCCACCAAACAAACTTAGTCATTGCGAGTGATGTGTGTGAATTTTTAGCCCGTCAAACAAAGGTTGGATGGACTATTGCTAGAAGCACTCCAAAAAACGTTTGATCTCGTCCCCTTGGGAGTATCAGACAAAAAGGGTCTAATGGCCTGAAAATGCGTGGTCTTGAAGCTGACCAAATAGTTTTCGATTTTGTTGACACGGGACCGAGTTTTGGCAAAAAAGGTTTATGTGAAAGTGGAGTAAATTTGGATTTATCAGAAATTCACTAACACAAAACGCGTGAATGTATGATGATTCTTGCATTATCGATTGATTTATTTAAAATTTTCTAGATTCCACTCTTCATTCCGGCATTATAATTAATAATGGTACCAAAGCTACCATGAAAAAGATATACTTATAATTGTGTTCCATAAATTACCATCTATATATGCGTTTTGTGTTAATGAATTGTCTACTATATGATTTGCCTGTTGTGTACATGTGAATCATTTTCATTGTGCTAGAATTGACTTTTGCTCGCTTTGGAGGGATAGCTTCAATACGGAGAGTAACATTCTACTCTCCATATTTCGAAAAGAAGGCTGGTGTATAAGGAAGCAAGGGTGACTAACGACACTATAACCTCGTTCCCAGTATCTTCGCTTTTTTTTATCACTACTGATTAATCTGAATTATTCGATGCCCATGCTCCGTATACATAGTAATATATAGCTATTCGAGCGAGTAAATCAAAATTTAGTGAACCGCAACCACGTTAAATATTGTTTAGTAACCGTGAATGAAATGCAAATTTTTAATGTGTTTCTATGTTGCAACTTTTGAATTATTCAGAAAATCTTATTCAGCAAATACATGCGGTTTCCACGTCTATATTTAATTTATTGTGAATGGGGTGTTTCGAGTTTACTAGAGGTGTTAGTATTTATGTATCATGGTCAGATTCTTCCACCCCCCTACTCTTATTATTTTTTCACAAGTAAATAAACCAGGCCAGAAAACAGGTCATTGTTTTGATTTGTTTTGACAACAAACAGCAGAATTCATTACAAGAATGTAATGCCTTCTTAGATATCAAACTTCGTAACGCGGCAAATCTGATGAAAACAACGATTGAGCTGTGCGGAATTGGTTTATTTTTTGACTTTATTCTTTTCCAAACTAGACTTTTAGATTGAAGTTTAATATAATCGATGATTCGGAGGATTATAGTAAGTTTTCCAAGGAGAACGAACGAATATTTTCATCGCTGACGCAGAATTTCATCAGACAATCTCCGGTTTTGTTTACACTTGACACCTTGTTTTTGTTTTCCTTGTTTTGATTTTTAATGTGTCTTTATATTGCGCTGGCAACACATGACCTTATAGTTAAATTTAAACATAGCAGATTTTTTATTTTTGAAGATTTACTTAAAAATCTAACGTCAGTACCAACAGGAGTGAGAAGGATTCAAATCAACAAGTTTGGCATTCAATTTTCAATATGGATTAATCTGGATTTTCGCTCAAAAGTTAGATAATTTAATATAAATAAAACCTTTAAAAAAATAGATTTAGGAGAGGTCTGGGAGCATAGCTAACGAACCATAAACGTCTCGCATTTTTATGTAATTTTGCTTCTAAACGAACGATACTTGTTATCGTTTTACACTACCAATAACCTTGATAAACGAAAAGAGGATCCTCACTCCCAAGTTTTCTTGCCTTTCGATACACAAAGACATGTTCCCAAGTCATGTTCAACCTTGATTCAACCATATAAGTAAACCCCACAAAATAATGTTTTGACACCTCTATCCCTCTCAATATCAAAAACTTATGCCCGCAAAAATGTACGTTTTTAGTAACGTATTCAGTCAAAGAGACATAGCAATGAGGGAAAAATAAGTTTTTTTACTATGCCCTATTTGACCTTTGTGGGGATAAAATGCCCCCTTCAAAACTTTTCTTAATAACTCCGAAACAATATAGGACAGCTAGTTGCAACTTTCCGACTTTTAATATTTATCAATCAGACACATCTAGCCACAATTCCATGACCGTAGCATCGTTTTACTTCTCGAGATAACTGTAATATCAGAAACGCATCAATGAAAACGTTGGTTTTGTAGTGTAATCCTTATAAAATGATCACGTCGTAATTTTTGATTGGACAATGGTATGATAATGAAACTTAACTGTTTATCATCACGAAAGGAATCAAATGATACTATTAATTTTAATGACAAAAATGAATTCAATTGTTTTTCAGAATCCGGATAAAGCTAAAAAACACGTTGGCTAAAAATACAGGTCGGTTTAAAAAAAGTTGGCATTTAAATTAGGTCGGTAGAAAATTTAGTCACCTAAGGAAAATTTAGTCACTTTTTGGCGGGTTTATTTTTACCGATTATAGTATTTACTAGTGAAACATAAGAGTCTTTCTTCGTCGTTTCAAGTTGATCTCCCTTCCGTGTTCTTCTACTCGTTCCATTTTTCGCATATTTATCCAACTTGGCTTTCAATCTCGGCATATTGTCTTCTGACATTAGCGCATTTTCGCAGATTTTACGCGTTATTATCAGATCAATATAAAATCAGTTGAATTATAAACCAGAAGGGATTCTGTTTCACTACACGGTAGTTCGATTCGATCTCAAAATTACTTTTTCACGTTCTACTTTTTACTCGTACACCCAGTAAAACGTGAAAATCGAAAGAATGTGAACATTTCGAATAATGCGAGATAATTGTGAAATCACGTAATCACTCAGCTATTCTCACTTTGTATTTTCAAAAAATTTAACTCAAATAAAATAATTTTAGCAGAGGCCATTACCATAAAGATACAAAGAAGATATCATGTCAGGGCTAAAGCAATAAAGAACAAACACGACAAAGCCAGCGTGAAAACCAATAGAAACGACTATATAAAAATCGAACGAAGCATAACTTCCTTTACCATCTTAGAAAGAAATGATCATATAAACAAACAACAAATTTTTAAGTATTTCACCAGGAATTAGCAAAATATTTGGACTCGTTCCCAATAATGACTTGTATTTTGGTTCTGACCAATTGGACTCGTTCCAAATAATGACTTGTATTTTGGTTCTGACCAATTGGACTCGTTCCCAATAATGACTTGTATTTTGGTTCTAACCAATGAAATAGCTAGAGTTATGCAGTGTAAAACTAATTTCAAACATTTACTTTGACCATGCCTCTACTTCGACGAGCTTATAGGAGGTATGGCTAATCTCTATTTTAAATCTACTCAGCGTCTTTTGTTCCAGATGTGCAAACACATAGCTACACGTTTTATTATCATCAATATTTTTTTTTTATTATCATCAGTAAATTTTGATTGAGGTTCGGTTTCTTTTTACATTTTTTTTTTTTTTTGTATTTTCTGAGATCTTGAAGATAAGAGGGACAATTTTCAGCCTCGTGATTCTTATAAAGGTTAGGCTAAAAACAACGTGCACATATTTAGAAAAATCTTCGCTCGTAATATTTGGAACGTGACTAATTGACCATACATTCACGTGACTTTAAGAGGAAGGAATACCTATACCTGTCTTTATGGCTGCCTTTGCATAGACCCTTAAACAAATTTCACCCTAAGCGAGCTTGTAATTGATTAATTTGTTTGGTATGAATAAACCAATCACAAGCAAGATCATTTAGGGAGAAACTCATAGGAGTCTATGTAAAGGTTGCCTAAAAAGCTTCATCTGTGACAGAAAAAATATTATCTAAAAATGCGTAGGGTTGGTATGATTTTGGCCAAATTTTGTTTAATATTAAAAGAACTTTAAAGTTTTGCTTACGAACAGGATGCTCTATGCTCACGCTTCGCAAACTTTAAATACATTTACGTTGTTGTGTCCGTTCTTTATCTGGTTTTTATACGGCTAAACAAAATATGATGATAAAAGAATCCTTTGATAATGGACCATAATCGTACCAAATTTTATGATGTTCCATTAGTCGCTAAAAAGTTATCAAGGGAGGTAAACCTCTCCTTAAGTACAGAATTATAAAATGCCCCCCTGAGGCTTTAGTCCGGATCTCATTGTGTGTTTACATAAAATCTGTGACCAACAGTCTAGATACATACATTAACGTTGAATGTGTCAAACATATAAATGTTGTACTTTTGTAACAATTAGTTTCTATGGTTATAAGCTGATGTGATTATTTCCCATTTGACATAACTACGATTATAACATTTATAAAAAAGAGAAATCAGAATATATATCATCGATTCTCTGCAATAAAATACAAGTAGAATTATGTCAATATGTTTTGTGTGTTTTAAAATGGTAACAATGTTGTGAAGTTTTTAAACTGGTTTACTAAATAAACTTCATACCAATGGTAAGGTTTGTTTTAATGGTTCAGATTGCATATAACATATATAACATAATAATGATGAAAGATCACAAATCAAAAGGTTTGTTGTTGCTACACAAATACAAACATTGCCAGGGCTTCCATACATTTTTTGAAGAGAAGGCATCGTCCTCATATATGACACGAAGATCTGGGAATAAATAAAACTAAATAAAACTGGTGATATGGATAAAGCTCTAGTTCATAGCAGTCGCAATATGCAGACTCATCCTCTTGTGGTTATTGTAACCACACGAGAAATAAATGACTTCAGCCAATATTGAAGGTAACATCTATCCGCTCCGCATCCACCAGTTGACCAACTGTTTAACCCAAAACAAAGTGCTCTTGAGCCTATCATGGCCAAGGAACTTTGTGTAGAAAACGGTAGGAGTTCTGTGTACTTGGGTCAACAACCCCCGTTTTTGTTATAATTTATCGTGTCCTGGGGGCAGATTATGTAGCGACATTTGCCTATTTTTGGTGTTCCACAGTTTTTTTGTTTGTCAAAACCATTTTTATATACGTCCAAGAATTCTTGATATGCCATCAATGTTTTATACATTATCAATGTTAGGTATACTGGGTATATTTACACAGTCAGTCTAGCAAAACCAAACTGCTAGAGATTTCTCTTTTTCTCATTATATTCTTAATTCTCGCTTCGCTTCTCTCTCGATCTGAAAAATTACAAACACCAATCGGTTTGGTTAATTTGTTCAGTTTTCACTCGGCATTTTCCAAAACCACTGTCCCACTGCAAACCGTCCACCGTCACAAAAACAAATTTACAGACCAGATACACCAGATACACCTTGTTATAATTCAAATGCAATGGCCTAAATTTGATACTGATGACGTCATTGTGACGTTAGAGGCCTTTATAAAAAGCCTACTTCCTTTTAGAGATATACCTTGAAACTTGGCAGGTAAGTAAAATACCTGACTGCTAAGGTATCAAGGTCTAACTCCAACGAAAAGTAGACTTTTAAAATGCCCACTGACGTCATCATGATGTCATCAGTACCAAATTTAAGCCATTTTATTCACATCCTAACCGAGTATTTTACTTACCTGCCAAGTTTCAAGGTGTAACTCTAACTAGAAATAGGTTTTCTAAAATATGTATATAACGCCAACATGACGACATCAGTGCCAAATTTAGGCCATTGCATTCGAATCCTAACCAAATATTTTACTTACCAAGTTTCAAGGTGTATCTCCAGCAGGAAGTAGGCTTTTTAAAAAGCCCTCAAACGTCACAATGACGTCACCAGTACCAGATTTAGGCCATTGCATTCGAATTCTAACAAGAAATTTTTCCTACCTGTCATATTTCAAGATCAAACTCCAAATCCAAACCCCCTTTTTTCCCTTAAAGCCTGTATATTAATGTCTCTAGTGCATGAGATGTATTTGGTCTTTAATTTTTTTTTTGTGACAGTGGAACGGTGGACGGTTTGCAGTAGGACGGTGGACGGTGGACGGTGGTTTTTGGAAAATACTGTTTTCATTCGAGCACTAGTGCGCATGTGATATAAAACTCAAAATTTTCGGATTTCTAAATACTGACAATTTGTGGTTTGTGTATGTGCCGAGATATTAGACCGATGTAAAAAGTAAACGTAGGCTGCCTTACTCGTCAACTTAAGCGACATTAGATATATAATGTTAACCTTGTCAAACGTTTTTCTATAACTTCTGAAAGAATGGCTTATACGACTAGAAATTTTGGGAATTTTTCTACAACTTATCTAGGATCATTTTTAAAAAGAAAATTGGGTAATTAGGGATAATGTTCCCTTAGCAACCAATGTTTTGACGGGTGGTAAAAAGAAAATTAAAAAGCAATTTTTTTCTTATTATTTTTGCTTGAAAAACGTTCTGACAAATTTTGGCGACTAATTTTTTTTGACCTAATCATTTCTTTTGCGCCACTTAAATTTGATTTGATGATTATACTAAAGTGTTTGTTATGTATTGACCTAACTTTCTGGAGAATCTCGACACTATAGCATGGTTTCATCAGAAGTTATGGAGAGGGGGCACTTTGTGCCTCCCGGCTATTCAGAGCCCAAAAAAGCCCGGCCTGAATAGGGTTAAGGTCACGTGTCTATCCAATGTAGGGATATGAAGGATGATATTTTTAGGATAACGTTGTAAAAGAAGATGAATGGATACCAAATAATATCACAGTGAAAAAATGTATTCAATTTCAACCAATCGAATTGCTTTCTCAGACGTAAGTCACGTTTTTCAGAAGAAGGGTATTATTTTTAACGAAATTTCAAATGATTGGTGACTTAGAATAGAGTAACCAATCAGGTTCGTTGACGCAATACCCTTCTTCAAAGTGTGAGATGTAATCGAGTAATGTTTACTAATTAATAACTGGAACAATTAAACATTTTAAACTGTTCAAAAACGTGATGACGTTGATGTTACGGAGGATCTCATTAAATTAACAGGGAAAGAGAGTGAAATGGATCTTGAAATGGATTGTTTTTTGGCACCGAACAACCAATCAATTGCAAGCTTGTTGACATAACTCTCTTCTGTATATAATTCAGAATAATTAAATAAGAGACCCTATCCTAGAAAATTATATGTACGTCGAAAGAAATACCCCAGTGGGCAAAAACTTGTTCAAAGTTCACGATAAAGACGCTAGAATAACATTGAGTACTTAGCTTTAGCGTATTTACTGTGGACTTTGAGCAAGTTTTTGCTCACTGGGGCCTTTGATATAGTACAACTTTGTTTGGACTGTATTCGGAAGCAGCCACAAGGAGATGTTCTGTGAAATAGGTGTTCTTATTCTCTAGCTGGCGTCCATTTCGGGATTATTATTAGTATAACGCGTACATTTTAGAACAGCTTGTTTTCCCACCTGAACAAGAATCTTGTATTAAAAACAGTTAATATTTCCAGCTACATAAGACTTCCCTGAAACGGAACAGTTTTTTCTCGTAAGAGCACCTCTTTTCCCCAGCAATTTTTCCCCGGAATGTTCATCATGATAGAACAGATCCCATTTCCAGATGGAGAAATTTTATTTGGAGACATTTTTGTCCCAACCGAGACGACATCTCAGAACAGTTCATTTTTTCGGTTAGATCTTCTCAAGAACAGATCGGTTTCCCAGATACCAGCTCAGAAGAGCTCATTTTCCCAGCCAGGAGGGAAATAATAGCGCCAGAACAGGTCCAATCTCCAGCTGTATCTTGTTTTCTGGAAGGCAAGAACAGGTATAATTGCCAGCCAGTACACCCCCTTAGTACACCTATTTTCAAGACCTCCGTTGGCTGCTTTTGTATATGTGCACACATTATGAAAGGACTAAGTGTTTGTGCTTGTATGTATCCGATCATATATACGCTGACGTCAGCGTTTTAGTTGTAATACAGCATCAGATGTTTCATTGAACTTTACAATCTCGTTCCCAGCTTCTGAGGAAAGAAGCCCTGGATAGTATTTTTTATCAAAAATTAAAAAAAAAAATATTTTAAAAATGCTGACTATTTGGGATACAGTGCCCATAGCAACATGGACCTAAAATACACACCAGAAATAAAAGCCCGTAGCAACCGTTTGTTTTAAGACTTGAAATTTTGCCAGTATGTTATATGCGGTAAGAAAACTGTCTGTTCATCTTACGCATATAACCATGATAAACACTTTGAATAAGTCTCAAGTCTTAAATCAAACGCTTGCTATGGGATTTTACTTCTTGAATGTGTTGTAGACCCCTGCTGTTATGGGCCCTGCACCCCCAAATAGTCAGTATTTTTGAAATAAAAATCTTTTCAAAAGAAAGATCATCATTAAATTATTGTTTGGGCAGTCTTAGGAAGAAAAAGAAATTGGGGCATTTTAAACCAGCAGATAACGACCACCTCAACAGCTTCAATTTTTGGCAGAATTTGAGTCAATAGGACCTAGGAGGATGGAAAGATAGGATAGTTAATCGAAATGTTAGTGGAGAACTTTGTATATTTAAACTAAAACTCCTGGTTAATGTCACATCAGTTGTCGAACTAAGAGTAAAATTGATTTTTGAGCTTGGATTCAGGCTTTATAGCCTGATATATAGATTTATATAGATATGTTCGCAAATTACTCACTACATTGATTGTTTGCTTTTATTTCGACCACTGTGCATGTGTTCCTTTAACATCTAGTTGCTTCTGCGGTCGTGAACGAAAGCGACATCTTAATCAAGAAACAGAAGATGTGTTTCAAGATTGGAAGAATGAAACGCATACTACGTTTCTACCAACAAATGTTTATGGAAAAGCCACTGTCATGACAACAGATAATCAAAAGGTAAGGAAGAAACGAGTCCACTCCTCTAAGCTTAAAAAATTACAGCTACTGTTTTTATGTTGTTACCCAGTTGGCAAATACTTGTTCAAAGTCTGCAGTAAAGTCGCTAAAACAACGTTTGCAACGTTGTTCTAGTCTTTACTGCGGACTTTGAACAAGTATTTGCCAACTGGATAAGTTTCTATAGAAATCTTATAAACATTCTGTTACACTGGTAATAAGCAAACTATTTGTTTAAATTTGCATCTATTTGAACGGTGCAAAATTTAATTTCTTCTCTTACTGTGCGGCATCAAATCAATTGTACTTTCTCAGTGAGCACAAAAAGCCGGATCAATGGACCTTTTGCACCTTAGAATGATAGAAGAACAATTGATTCACGTGTCTATTGGTCTATTACCGGATAAATACGATATGTATGACTTCCCTTTAGACAATAAAGTTTGTTCGAATTGCAGATGATACAACTGGTGAAATGGTCGAAGAATTGTTAACAAGGGTGTGGCATCTCGAACATCCAAAACTAGCCATTTCATTGGTTCGTTCTTCGTCATGTGAGGAAATTGATCAGAGCACTGCTGATACAATACAGTCGATATTGGAAAAGGTATTGTTAAAGTCACGTAATCACCCTATTTTGGTCAAAATTCCAAATAAATAACATGTCAGTAACATATTCTGAAAATTTCATCTTTTAAAGACAACATTAGTGAAGATACAAGTGATTAAAGTTTTGTAATTTTTATGCTAACTGTGTGGCAGCCATATTGTTTGGCCAAACTTCATCGATTTTCTGTATGATTACATGAAGTTGTAACTAGTTTTTGATAAAATAATCGCTTATTTGACCCACTTCCTGTTATTTATAGATGCTGAAATTTTCAGAGTGTGATCAACAATTGCCAATAGTGAACTTGATATAGATTTTAGAATTTTGACCAAATAAGGTGATTATGCGACTTTAAACTGTCTGGAAATACAGTAAAGTTCAAACGAGCAAATTATGAATTCATTTTACACAGTTAAATTTTCCTGTCGGCAAATTACCTAGATATTACCTGTTTATGATAATAATAATACACAACATGATAGGTAATTACTAAAAATTAGAAAGTTTTGTCAAAAAAGGATGTATTTTTGTCTAAAAAGGCTGGAAATATACTGGGAATGGATTCCCTGATATTTTCCTGTAGATTAAAACGTGCAAATTGTTCTTAGTTACTTTTCCAAATAAATAGGAATTCCTGAAATTCCAGCCAAAACGAATTAAGGAGTTAAATTAATTGCCGCATAGCCACACCGTCAGCTACCGTTAAATTGTCCTTTGACGCTATTCCTTCAGTACAGTTCAATTCGCGCAGCATCAATTTTTGCACACTATAAGATCTGGAATAACAGTCAGACGCCTAGTCTGGCGAGAAAACGCGGCAAAGTAGCACCTTTTTGCCGCGGGGCGGGTCTGCAGAACAGGCTACTTGATTTACTTGTCTTTGCTCTCTCTCTTGAGCATTTAAGCAAAGCCTCTTTTTTTAGACGCGCGAATTTAAGAACGCGCGATTATCTCTATTTTCACTGCGCGAATTTAATGATACGCGAAAAATAGTGCTGCGCGAAATTAACTGCACTGAAGATACTTCGAGAAATAAAGACAACAAAAAGATAAAAATACAACAGACAATGAAACTAAAACCCGACAGATCGCCCGACACCCGCTGTGATTGCTCTTTTAAATATAAAGGAAAAAACAATGTTATAAGTTTAATTGGATTTACTGACATCATGTATCCGTGTGTAGGTGTGTGAGGTTAATTAGTATAGTCATTACTCTATTACTTTCCATAAGGGTTGGTACTAAACCCACATCTTAACAAATCCTGTTCCTATTGTAGTCATTAGCTGACTAGTGACTATTAGCTGATTAGTGAGCACGCGAGTTTATTCAACTTCGAAATCGTCGTGTATCTTTTTTTTTATAAGCTTTATCCAGGATGCCGTGTTCGAATTGTTGTTTGTGTGTTACAATCCTGGAAATATATTATGAGATATTTTTCGAATTTCGACCAATTATACATGTCACAAGTAAAATATAAATACGGAAAACGACCATGAGAAGTCCCTAGAGATTTATAGACTAGACTTAAGTCTTAGGACTTTTTGCAAACTCAACAACTTCTGCTGATTCTACCAGGCTCTTGGACCATATCCAAATTTTCGTGTCATTTGTCTTCCCGATCCCAATCCCAAAGTTAAAATTCCAAATTCTTGCACGATTTCCACTTTTTCATTGCGCCATAGGAAATATAATTTTACAAAAATGTTTCTTCTTAATCACAAAGTTTACAATCACCTTTTGTTAATGCATGAGGTATTTTCGCTGACTTCAGTATTTTCCAATTTGAGTAGCAAATACGTTTCTACTACCACGGATGCAAGTAACGACAGACTTCATGAGCTTCTAACCCAAGATGCCGCGTAGTCGAAGATTGTTGCTCGTGTGTTTCCGCCATAGCATCTTTACGGCATTCTCGCTCCATTAACTGACATACTAATGGTGTGAAGGTCAATTTCCAACTTGCAAGACACTTTCGTTGTATCTGTTTCTTCTCGTTCTCGTTATTAGCTTGCTGTTGTAGACTTTGGTTTTAGTACCGCTTGACATTTGAGTAGTGCAGTGCAGTGCACAAAATGGAAGTTATTACATTGCACTGAGTTCTACTCTGAGCAGCCAATTCTTACGTTCTTTTAATAATGTCGCTGTTATATTCTTCAATTGGTTGTTTCTGAGTGAAATGAATCTACCTTTTTACGAATACACGCAGAATTTTGGCAAAAATTAAGATCATGCTAAAACTGATCTAAAAAGCTATAATAAATGTATTTAGCTACATCATCAAACTCGTCGCAGCCAATAAAATCATCAGTATCAGTCTATTATTATAAAAGTATAAAATCATTGAGCTTTAAAGTTCTAGTTAAGAAAATAACTAAGAACATCTTAAGAAGAAAAGAAAAGATAGCGACAACAATGGTGATGAAAATTTAACGTGTTCTTATATAAAAAATAAAAAACGTGTAAGTGCATGGTTAATGTCAAGTGCAATACCACAAGCGCATTTTTCTGATCTTCGTTTATTATTTAGCCTCCTGCATATATGTACAAAATATACAATACACAATCCGAATACGAAGATATACGAGGCCGATTACGTAGTCTCGCAAGGCGGATCTCCACTAGGGAAATTCGTTCGCGCGAATTCTAAATAAAGCCATTACATTTGTTGAAAGCGACATCATCTGACAGGTGCCATCACTTTAAACCATAATGCAATGGCTTTATTTAGAATCCTTCACGTTATGGACGTTAGATAGACATCGTCGCGTGCACGGGATAGCTCTTGAAGTTCTGTGAATCGATTGTCATATCCGAGGATATTTTTTTAATCTTGATGTTAGTAATATTTAGAAGGAGTTTTTGACATTAATCATTAATCCTTTTACTCATCTGCTTATTTATCCTTAAATCTTGTTTTGTGATTACGTCATGATCAAATTAGGAGCTTTTCCTTCGTATCCTCATTCTTAGACTAGTGTCTCCCCCTCTCCCTAGCCATCGAAGCAAGAACTAGGGACGGAGACCGCTGAGAATTCCCATAAATTCTGTTATCCCCGATATACCGATAGTATTTCTGACTCCAGTCTACCTAATTCTTTGAAATGCGCCATTAGGAAAAAACAATGTCCAGTTTTATTTTTTTCTTTCGATATACTTGGTGGGTAAAAACTTGCTAAAGTTCTCAGCCTTCAACATTATTTGTCATCTTCTTTATTGCCATCCCATCACGGAACGACAAATGAGCGTTGAAAGAAAGCATGTTTTACAGCCTAGATTTATATATTCACCACTCAGCGGTCGTCGTTTCAATGTTGTTTCGACGTTGTTTTGACATTGGTCCGACGTCCTATTAGTCGACTAAATATCAATTCAGAAATTAAAATAAATAAAACTACGTCAAGAAAACTGATAACTCGGTTGTAATGCAACAAGATTAACTTTTCAAATTAAAAATATATATTTAGCAACACTTAACATTCCCTAAATGACAATTACCCCAGTGAGCAAAAACCTGTTCAAAGTCCGCAGTAAAGACGCTAGAACAACGTTGTTCGACGTTGTTCTAGCGTCTTTATTGCGGACTTTAAGCAAGTATTTACTCACCAGGAAATATAGGTCATATATTTTCGATCCTCTAAAATTACAAAAGAGGTCAGGGATACTAAAGGCGGATTCGCACGTATTCTAAATGAAGCCATTACATTGGTTGAAAGTGACGTCACCTGGAAAATAATATACAAACTTGCTATTTTATTCAAATTATTTTTGAGTGACGGAAACACTGTTTTAGAAATGTTTTTTTGGAATAATAAAAATATACCACTGTGTGGAAAAGTAATCAACCATATTTTGTAATTTTAGGGATTACTTTTTTTTATCTTAATACTTACTTAGAGAATGTTAACTAGCTATTTTTTTAATTTGAAAAGTTGATCTTGTTGCATCAGTATAGATGTGCTATTAGTATTCTTGGCGCAGTTTCATTTATTTTTAATCCATATTTAGAAGACATTCTACCAATAGAATCTCTTCTTTTGGCTTTTGCAGCAAATATTTTGCCTAGTGGAAATCAACCGTTACATGCTATGGACGCATACGTTGAATTAGTAATGGAACGTTTTGTGTGTTAAGGTTGATTTCCACGAGGTATAAATTCGTGGTGAAAGCTATCTTTAAAACTATGTTACAGCATGGAGGTATATCTCCATGATCATAGTAATTTTTGACCACACATTGGCCATTTAATTAATGCGGCATCATCTATGAATTTTAACGAAATAGTTCTTTTGGGGAGTTTAAATATCCTAAAATCGGATAAATATGCTAAAATAAAGAACATCGCGCCGACGAGCATGTATTTGATTTGTTCTTCGATCAAATACAAGAATTTGATTGATTTCTCCAATCTAATGTAAGAACTTCATCACTCTACAAATAATAAGTGACGATTTTATATCTAACAAATTTGCAAAAATATATGAAATTAAATTACATCACGTAACACTTAGCTAAATCAAAATGTTGGCACAAGATCTGAAAATCTATTTTAGTCCTTATTGTGTTAGTTTTGTATGGACTCAATAAGGCATACTTTTCGTATATCTATATGAATAAAGTGAAGGTATTTTTCAAATGCTTAAGCTGTAAATTTGCATACAATTCAAGTTGGCAAAGATTCAAGTCGGCACTCATGTAAACGATAGCTAATTACTTTTAAGTACACAGTTTTTAATAAGCATCAACAAATTTGAGCTGAGCCTCATGATGCTTGAAAATTTCATGTTTTAAGGTTCAAAAACTGCTCAAATACACTTCATTAGGGACACATATATTAACGTCTATTTATGGGACAAGAGGTTGACTGAATTATGTAACGAGCACATAGATTTAATATTTATTCACGATAAATACGTTATTCATTTTGTGGGTAAAAAGTTAGAGTAGACCACGGAACGACATTTGCCCTTTTTTCTTATGTTCTAGTTTTTTTCGTTTGATAAACCACAGTAGCTATTATATATGTATGTGATACATAACATAAAAGCTTGTAATGTCAGTAACACACAAAAGGTCCTCGCGCAATACAATCTCCTTTAAATTTGTGTGACCAGCAACTAATGATATAGTTAGGCCTTCGCCTATATGGCTCAATCTTCGCATAATCATTTGCGCCTGTATTCTAACTTCTCTCTTGGTCCTTACAAAGTTAAACAGTTAACCTTGTGGTTTTTTATTAATTTCTTCCTAGTTAATAAAGTACATTATTCAAATTTTAAAAGTGCGTAGCTATATTTTAGACTAATGGTCAATTTTACCATGAAAAACAAAGCTTTCGGCAATTTGATCATATTTGAGAAAATTTGGAAACATGCGACGTCACAAGGCTTACGATGAAAAAAATAATTAATTGATCTAAATAATGTCCGTGCAAATTTTCATCACATTTCAATACGTTAATCCGGTGTTACATACAGGACTTTTTTGTCAGTATATTCATGCTGTTTTTTTTTGCCCCCCTCCCCCCTCCCCAGCATGAATAGGATTAGGTATTAACTTGAGCACCTTAGAGACCATTTCAAAATCGCTGGGCTTATAGAATACTAAGCAAAGTATAACGTAGCGAGTTTGACAAAAAAAATAACAATGACACTTAACTACTGATCAAGAACTTATTGCTTTCAAAGCTTTCAAAATCTTCAAAGAGCATTTTTTGTGAAATTAATTTTTGCGATTTGGTACAAAAAGTAAATAAACAAATAAGCACCCCTCGCTACTGTTAAACGCCTCTTTCCAATAAGCGCCCCCTCTAAGATCCCGAAAAGTTAATAAGCGCCGGGCGCTAATTAGAGCATTTACCTTACTCTGGATGAGGTCAAGAAACATTAGCCAGTATATCGTCATGATCCTCTCACTAATGTTGGCTTCACTATTTAACATAATTAAAAAGTTTAAACTGAAATAAATGACCATTAAATACTTAACTACTAAAACGTGAGCGACTTTTTGAAATAATCGCAAATTAATCGTCCCTTTTTATAGGAAAAACCGTCCCATTTACGTAGGCAAAAATAACAATTAATTCGTAGATTAGCGTGCTATCAAAATGGCATTAATGTTGTAAAATAGGGATGATTCATTGTAATTAATTTACAAATCCTTTATTACCTAATTAATGAAAAAAGCATCGGTGAAATGATGAAATTTGGACCAAGTAACGAAATATTTAACCAAAAAAAACATTATTAACGACGAAGGATTTCACCTGAAGGATTTTCTTCTTCTTTTTTTACATTATCAACAGACATCTCAATTCAACCTCTTTTGGCTTCGTATGTATTGCGTGGTAAAAGCTGGTAAAACTACAACTTTTCACATCTTTGTGTGTCCATTGGGATATTTCCATTTATTCGTTTCAGCTCTAAATGCATTTTCAGCCCTTATTATGAATTTTGCACTTTCTATTATTACTTGTACTATTTAATAACAAACTAAAGAAGTATCTGCTCCATCTGTTTTCGTTTTTTTCGTTTTTTTTCTTGAAAGTTTCGATGCTAACATCGATGCTTTTTTCACCGATAACCGAAAAGATTCAGTTAGAAATGCAATTACGATAGAATGTCACATTGATTAGCTTTTTTGGGGCTTATATTGGCTATAAAAATAGTCATTGGAAATCAAGAAGTTTTTTAAGGAGGGAAAAGTGAATGCAGGGAGGAGTTTGTGGTAACAATTTGTTTATTACACATCCTTTCATAACTGATGCAAGAGGTAATCATTATTAACAACATACGTCATATCACGCACTGTCAGTACTAACGTTGTTCTAACGTCTTTACTGCTGACTTTGAACAAGTTTTTGCCCACTGGGAATAGAGAGCTCCTCTAAGATAGATAGATACATGTTTAATCCTCTCTAGAATAATGCTTGATTTTGACAAAATAATATTTAAAGAGAATCTTTCCCTCCATGCATTCCCATGTCCTGACTTTAAAATACTAATTAAGACAATATGATGAACCTCTATCCATGTTTTACTGCATCAATAATTGCCAGTTAAAATTAATTAATTTTATCAGAAGTTTCACAATGACTCAGAAGGGATGGTCAATTACAAGTGAACTATGTACCTATTCTGGAGAACCTAATAAACGGAGGGGGGACGCTCCGCTTAATGACTTTTAGGATAAAATAACTCTCCATGCTGCAGAGTAATTAAGATATAAGTTCAATTAATCTCTTTTAGACTCCCAGTAGCCAGACAGCCTTGAGAAAAGAGAAAGGGTGCCGTCTCGTAAATTTCGAATTTTGCCCAATTCCAATTTTATTTTTCGATTTTCTTAGCCTGCTTGACTATTCTCCAGTTTAGTTCAAATATTTCTGTTTTATTAGAAACTAAAAATATATAACCAATTTGTTTGAAATAAATCTGCAATTAACCCAGTGGGCAAAAACCTGTTCAAACTCCGTAGTAAAGGTGCTAGAACAACGTTGGAAAATGCGGCTTTGGTGTCTTTATTGCGGACTTTGAACAAGCTTTTACCCGTGGGAAGAGTGAATAATCGAGCTTACAATCGCTGGCAAAACACACTATTTTTTGTTACTATTAATAACACTATGGCCAATATATCATGATCAATAAAACTCAAAACAAGATCGTATAGTATATATTGTGATGGCAACCATACTTTTCGTTAGCTACTAATATGTGCACGTACGAATGAATAATTAAGGCAGGATCTCCACTAAACGAATTCGACCATAAATTAGAAGCGACGTAACCTGTCAGATGACGTTGCTTCCAACCAATGTAATTGCTTCATTTAGAATTCACGCGAACGAATTCGCCTACTGGAGATCCTCCATAAGGAAAGATGATTCTACATCATATGATAAGACAAGTTGCTCAGCTACTAGTAGTTAGGGTCCGAATATATGGGTTTAAAAATGTTTAATTGCTATATCATTGTGCATCAATGTTGAAATACGATTTCTATATGTATTAGTATTTGTAAGATTTAGAATGCCATGATAAACGTCTTTAAACGAGCAAGGAACGAAATACCCCGTAGACACACGACGTCGGATCAAGGTTAAAACGTCGTAATCAGACGTCGTGCGACGTGCACCCACTGCTTAATAGGTAACAGTATAGTTAGATAAGTAACAAATCTTTTGGTCTGCAAAATAGCTGTTCTGGTATGTAACAGTAAGTTACGTAGTCGATAACGTTTGCGATATATTGCTGCTTATCATTTATTCTGTACGAACAAAATAAATAAAAAAACAGTTTAGTTATCGATAAAATTTTCAAGATTGGGAGCTTTTCCTGCATAAGATCTTGCCTATATACTACGTCAGGGTAACCCTTTAACTCTCCCACCTAGGAAAACCACACGAATAAACAATTTTGTTTTTAGAGCTACAATCTTGGACAAATATGCTGTGGACAAAGTGAAATATTTGCAAAAATCCGAAATTTCAACGTAGCGAAAAAGTCATTAATTTTGATTAGCAAGACGAATGGCGCGAAAATCCAAATTTGTTCCAAAAGCCTGGGTACTTGGCTGCTAGAAGCAACAAAATTTGTCGAGTTTGCAAAAAGTCCTAAGATAAATCTCAGGGGACTTGCGGTGGTCGTTTTCCGCGTTTTTATCTTGCTTGTGGCGTGTATTACTCGTCGAAATTTGAAAAAAAGTCTCTACATTAATGTCCAAGATTGTAGCCCAGCATGGAATAATCCCCCAAAGTCTGCGTTTACGTGTTATTTTATTTGTTAGTTAGTTAGTTTTATAAAATAAACTATTGTAACTTATTCTAACTTGAAATAAAGCTTACTAGTACTACAAGTAGTGCTACTATGGAACGGATAAATGCGCAATGAAATATGATATCGTAAAACCTTGAAAATATAAGTCCATGGGGGGGGGGGGCACAATGTACCACACCCCAATAAATTTTGAACTACTGCTCTGTTTTACTTGAAACTTGGTCACAATATACCCCAGGCTGTCTTCTACCCGAAAATGTAATAAATATTTGCATACGTCATCATTTCATGCAGAATGTGAGTATCCAACCGCAGTACCCGTGAAAACCTGACTTGGAAGGCAAAAATGGAAAAAAAAGACCAAAAGAATACTCAATTTAAAGAATTTTTTCTTTTTGAAAATTTCCGTTCCCGAAGGCCAAAAGTGGTCCTGGATCCGTTTGGAAAAACTCTTTGGAAGAGAAGTTTTCAAATACAATAACGTTAAAAATCACTAATTTTTGGCCTAATACAATAAGCGGATTAGAAGTTATACAAAAATTTCGAGTCACGTCTCTGGAAGTCACGTCTACCTGTTCCCCTGTAAAGTCGTTTTGGACATGTTTCAGGGTAAATAAGGTAGATTGAGGATTAAGATAGATTAAGATCTGCTGAGGGTAAAAACGTACTCCCTCTCCTAGTAGTACGTTTGTCTGTATCAACTATAGTTTCACCGTTCGTTCACTTCACCAATACATACTGTATTTTCACTTTTTAGCGCCCCTCAAGTATGCGCTCCCCTCGCATTTGCAGCCCTCCTCAGAAGAATTATTTTAACTAAGCGTCTCCCCCAAACAAGCGCTTCTCCTCTCAATTTAACGCCCCCTCAGAAAAGAAATAAAGAAATAACCAAAAAAATAAATAAAAAGCGTGAATATAGCATGAACATTCCTTGAACCATAGTCATAAGACAATAAGACTCTTTTTCTTATGACTATATGCTTGAATATAGCAGAATTAGTAAAATATTTTATTTTCTTCAATTTACTATTTTTTCCTATTGTTTCACTAAGCGCCCCTAAATTTTTCACATTTTTAAGTAAACGTTCCCCTCAAACAAACATCTTCCTGATTAGGTACTCCCTCTAAAACTGTGTGTTTTAATAAGCGCCCTGAGGTCCTAAAACGAGGAAATACTGTAATTAAAGATAGGCGTTGGAGAGCACGTAGATATTATTACAACAAAGTTGATCGGATGTTTGTTTTCATTCAGTTGTGTTGTAAGTTGATATTACAAATATTTTAGTTCGAGATATAAGACATGCATATTTTTTTTATCTTCTACATAACACGTTTAAAATGATGTGAACAGTATGGATAGCCTCTTATATTGTAGTAGTACATTGTTGATAGTTTTACTGTTTCACGCGGTAAGTACTTGAAGTGTGTATTTATATGTCCTTTAAAGTGTCGAATACTTTTCAAGTACGTTTTAGCACTTTCATTGTATTTCAAAGGAGATGGTAGGAATCTCATTCGACAATTGTACAAATTCTTTAGCCTAGTTGAAATCAAATTCTAATATTAGATGTTAAGAACAGAAAAGGAATAAAAATTCATAGATTTCTAGGCTAATCCGAATAATTCTAGAATCGATGTGCATTACAACGATTCTCGGATGAGAGCCTGGGGACTCTTGTTTACCGATGTCAAAAAAGACGCTCGTGCCCTTTGTGTCAAGTGAAACTGGTAATTTGGTTATAAAATCAATCATGCATACTATTAAACCTACTGATACTGTAAAGCTTCTTGATAACATAATAGACAAGAGTCTATCATTTAAGACCCACAACCTAAGAAGATACGTTGGCTTTACAAAGTCAGGAGGTTTATTGATGTCAGTCAGCCACGACTTCTTATAGGGATGCTTTGTTAAGACTTTATGTACCAATATTAAACGTGTCCATAAGTCCATATTTATAACCAACACGACGTATCATACGATACACTGCTTAACGGGAGTGAAACCATACATACCATGGATATACGCACTCTTCCATTGGGGATCTACTAACGGCTGAAATCCTTTTTTCATGCAGGAAATGTTCCAAAGGTTTCTTACAAGGACTACTGATTTACTAGTTCTTCCAAATATCCAAAAAAAACTCTATTATGTTCCGAGAAAGCCTACTTTGGAACTCACTTCGATACAGCAGTAAGCAGGCACCATTCCTAAGTTTACTTAAAAGCAAGATCTTTTCTTTTTAAGATTTAACTTGCATATGTAAGATTTGTAGGTCCCGACATATTTTTTAAAACTAGTTTTTATTATTAGAGCTATAATTATTTTTAACCTTTTTATTGTGTTGGTCTATATTAGTCATTGTTCAAACCAACATTAAGTGAATATATACTTGCTATACTTTTACTACTTACTTACCTACCAATTTTTCCCACACGATTCGCTCGAATTCTAAATGAAACCATTACATTGGTTGAAAGTGACACCTGTATAAGAGTGTGTCATTTCGAAAGTTATTGAAATTCACCATAGGCACTGTAGAAAAATTCACCATTGTAAAGATATGCTTTAGTCGTCCATCTACCCTGCTGGCATATGACGTTTTTAAATGTAACAATGATGTTGTTTTGGTGTTCTAACGTCAAACATTTTTTTTTTTTTGTAAAGATAAACATATATTTTCCAGACGTTACCGTTCACTGGATTAAACATTTTTACAACTGAATGAGGGTGTGTGTGCTTTACGTTTTTATAAGATAATAATATTTCGTGTAATAGGCTCTTCCAAGCAGACTGTATTGCTTGTCTGTGGAACGTCAAACAACGTCTTTTTTACGTTGAAAAAACGTCACGTGTCAATTTGGTATACGCCTATTCGAGGTAGTTCATAGACCACCCGTGCCAGCATGGATTATATGATTAACATTGTCAGTATAATTAATCACACGATGGTTAGTTTAAGAAACAATTGCATTACGACAATATTACTGATGTTATTCTTTTTAGAGAGGGCAATAAGTTTGTTTTGTCAGACACTTTCAGATAAGAGAGTTTATTCTGAGTTAGTCATTAAACAAATAGTTAATAGGACGAAACTAAGTACGTCTGTATTTATTCAGAAAGTTAACCCCTATATCAGCTTGGTGACGTCGATACAATGTCCTCAACATTAGTCCATTATTGCTTCGATTTTGTTTGACCAGACAATGGTGTGACCACGATATCTTATTAGTAGTATATACAAAATATTTTTCTTATTTATTTTTCAGTTTGTTGATGGAGTAACCACAGATCATTCTTCAGGTGAGGCAACCTCGTCCCCAGGGTTTCTTGAACAAGTTAAGGTGCCCTGAGAACGTGCAGGTAATCACAAAATAGATTTACCAACAGACACTTTCCAAGTTGTTTATTTATTTATTTTTTTTAATATCACGTGATATTACGTGGAATTTCGAATGATGCTGACAAAATATTGATTAAAGTTAAAATCTTACATTCGAGCAGTTTATTGATAAATTTCAAGTCAAGAGGCGTCAAGAACGATAATCGTATGACCATTCTCTACTATTTGACGATCAAGTATAACTTATAATTTTCATTTTTAATGGTAATTCGGGAAAGTCAACTTTATTGTAGTTGTGAATTATGGCGTCAAAAGGACCGGAAATTTCACATAATTCCAATTGGTATTTTCTTTATCATTAATATTATTACTATTGTTATTATTGTACCTATGACTAAGGCTTTAATCAAATTGATAAAGATCCTCTCCACGTCATAGCAGCTTATATTACTTATTATACATTTGCTCACGTAGATACCATTCTCGTGGTGTTTTATGAAGTATAACATTTTATATTTGCTCACGTAGATGCCAATCTCGTGGTGTTCTATGAAGTATAACATTATATATTTCCTCACGTAGATACCAATCTCGTGGTGTTTTATGAAATATAACTGCTATTTTTGAAAAATATTCAGTCATCATTTGGTCATCAGTTATGAATTATTCCATTCTGACATGCGCGATGTCTTTTCAACGTCAAAGCGACGTCTTTACATTGACAAGTCGTCGTGTGCTCACTGGTATCTTTAATAGGACAATTTGCTCGTGTGAATTCTAAATGAGGGTGACGTCGTTTTCAACCAATGTAATAGCGTCATTTAGAATTCGCACGAATAAATTCTCACAGTGAAGATCCGCCTATAAGTTAATAGAGACGGCAAAGGTATATTCAAACCGCATATCCCCTAGGAAAACTTTAGCCATATTTAGCCATTGATGAAAAAAGTACGCATTTGTAGATTAAATATATAGTCACCAAGGCAAAATTTCGTCGCTTATAACCGATGCAGTTTTAACCGATAAGGTATAATGTCTCCAGAGGTAAAAATTATCCCAATTCTGTGTATAATTTAGTGTATAATTAAAAGACTTCGACAGTCGCCTAAATTACACTGTCGAATAACGACTGTGTATTCCCATATATGGTATTATTAGTGTGAGTTATATGATGCTTTTAGGTTTGAGTGGTTCGAATAGAGCAAAAAGACAATCACCTGGTTATGATGGTGAACCAGTGCGAAGAAACGAAATTCGAATAAATTTTATAAATAAATCTGGTAGAAGAGCAAAGGTACAGTAATCAAAATAAGAATAAATAATCACTGTGTAGGAAGGATTGTTGAGTAAAACTTCAGGCCGGGGGGAGGGGGGGGAGGGGGTTGATTAATACTTATAACATGAAAAACACTTAACCAGATTACATATAATCACAAAAAAAATGTTTTTGAAATTTTTAGTCACATGACTAACCCGTTTTCCCTGAAACAAAAAACAGAACGGAAAAATGTTTTCTAGAACTCTTTTAATTGTAGTTAATAATATACTGATTTTTTTTCAAAATCTTTGTGATGACGTCATCAGAAAAATGATGACCTCATCAAAAAAATTGACATCATTTTGTTCTTTTCATGATACACTATTAGCCTGCCAAGTTTTATCCTTATAATATTAGTCGTTCAAAAGTTATGGAGCAGGAGGGGGTTAGAGCCTAAATTTTTGCTCAAAAATCACTTGTTCACAGTGATTATTTGCTCTTATTTCAAATAATGAAGGTATGTCATTTCTTTTTTGATGGGTGCAGGGTGATGCGTTATTTATAGGATATACACTGATTTGGTTGATTTTATGAATAATACAGCTATTAATTGCAAAATCATTACTGTTTTTGGAACTGCTTTAAATATTGATAGTTGATCTGGAAAAGGGTAAGCATTATCCCTAAAGAGTTAACAAAGCCTGTTGAACAGTACTGGTAGATGAAAAAAATAAAGTTTTAATCGGTCAACGATCCTGCAATTGATTGGTTTCTTCTTACTAAACAACGAATCAATTCTTCGTACCGAAGAAACTAATTAATTCCAAACTAATTGATATTGTTCTTCGTTTTTGAAGATTTATTTCGTCCAGACTGATGTTAACCTTTTTTAAATAAGTGTGTCCCTCATATACTTTCCTACGATCCATACGATCATACTATAAGCAGCAAAACAACAGACTCGGATTATTCTGTGAATTCACATTAGAACAATGCGTTTAGTGAAATAATGTTTTGTTGTTTTAGTTGTTCCAATCGAATTACCAGGGTTATGAAATTTACTATCGTTTTCTTTTGCGTCCAAACGAACCAAAGACAGTTGCTCATCCACCTGATGGAACGTTTTGGATTGCGTATGATTTCCTGACGAATAGACTTCTTTTGATAAATGGTCGAACTCGTTTGGAATCAGCATTTGTACCACCCGGGTTAAATTTCGATGCTAAAATCCAAACTGGTAAGTTTCAGCCCTGCCGCCACCGGACGTCACATCAACGTCGAAATGATGTCGTCTTGACATCAGGATGTCTTTACATCGTTGATATGACGTAGTAATAGGATCCAACTTTTGTTATGTTTCAATTGTGCGTCTCATATCACTTGTTCAATAAAACATTCTGGTTATACCGTAAAATTCCGAGTATAAGCCACAGGTTTATATATAGCAAGCAATGCAGATATGTAATCCATGATTCATTTCTCACTACTATTTTATCTTTTACAATTTTTATCGCGCGCCTGTAAGCCTATGGGCCGATAATCGGACACCTTTTTGATTTGATTTTGTAAATCCCTCAATATTTCGAGTATAAGCTCATGCGCGATATACAATCATTGATTTTCACATTATTGTTTTTATTTAGTCAATCTTAGACCTGAATCAGTCGGAAAAGGACCTATACCACCACAATTTGTGGAAACTTTAGTAGTAATTGATACTTCCATGTGGAAACATCATGGTGAAGAGGAAGTCGTACCACATGTTAACACTATAATGAACATGGTAGGTATCATTATCATGTATATTCCCTAATACGTTCATTCTTGAGAAGTTGTTTTTGTGTTTCTAACTCGATCCTCCCGCCTCTTACCTACAGTGTTTCTAGTGTCGTATGCAAGAAAGCTTGTTTTTTCTAAAAGCGGTTCTCTTTGATTGGCAGTGCATTCAACCAGTTGGAAGTATCTGTTTCAAGGTTCTTCAGCGTTTTTTGTTTTTTGATTTCAGTACTTTGTTTTTGTTTTTCATTCTTAAGTTTGTTGAAAGCTGTTTGTTGTCCGTATAGCCCTAATGTACCACAATGAAGTTATTTGCTTTTTTAAGACTCTGGAGGTTCCTGAAAACAGTATTTCTTGTAATAGGTTAACTTCATGCTTGGTCACTTGACCGCTTGTGACACCCTGAGAAATTTGAAGGCATAATGGCAGCTATATGATGACGTCATAGTGACGTCATAGGGATTTCTGAAAATCGTACTTCCAGTAGTAGGTTGTTTACTTCATTTTTGGTCACTTGACAGCTTATGCCACTATGATAATTTATAGGCATATTGACAGTCATGTAGTGACGTCATATCGATATTCTGAAAATCGTACTTCCCTAAGTTGGTTTATCTTCATACTTGGTCACTTTGCAGCTTGCGATACCCTGAAAAATTAGAAGGCATAATGACAATAATGCCGCCCAAGTGATTTTCCGAAATCAAACTTCCAGTAGTAACAACATCTCTGGTTTACAATCATATTTGACGGCTTATCCCAGGCGATTGGAAATAATAATGAAAATTATTATTTTCATACACTTATTAGTAAACATATTTTAAGAAATTGTTAAAGCCTAGGGCTTCTGGTTTTATTAATAATCGTCTAACATAAACAAAATGATTTCGCATGCCATCTTGAATACTAGAGTATAAAAATAAAAATGAAAAGGTTGAATTTATACTTCTGAAAATAAGTAGAAAATACAATTAAATACATTTTCTATGGTATGTTATCTCGAGGACATAGCATGAAAGCCTACTAAATAAGGACCCGTTCATATAGCTTCGTATTCGGACTGTGTATTGTCATATACCATAAATGACTGTTTTAGCGCCCACTCCAGAATTAACGCTCCTCCCGTTAAAAAACTCAGGATACAAATTGATATTTTACCGGAACGCTCATAGCGTTAAATCAGATTTAGGGCATAGCTATACTGGTCAGTCTTTCACGCTGTGTGAGGCTTGGAGATGGAACATAAAATGTAATAATATTTCACGTTGTAGGTTACCAGAGTATTTTATCATCGAAGTTTGAAAGTTCCTATTTTTATCTCTGTTGTTGGAATCGTTGTGATGAAAGAAAAACCAGTAAGTTTTATAGTTTATAACCAAGTCACCATGTCATTTAGATGTTGTTTCGACGTTGTTCAAATGTCGTGTGCCCACATCGACGACGTTTGCTTAACCCTATTCAGGCCAGGCTTTTTGGGGCTCTGAATACCATAACTTTTGATGGAGCCATGAAACTTTCCAGAAAGTTAGGTGAATCCTTAATTAACATTTTAGTGAAATAATTTTTTAATAATCACTAAAGATGACGTCATAACTGGAAAACAGGTGGTGCAGAAAGAACTATTTACTAAAATGATTTTCAAGCAAAAATAAGAAATTTTTTTTTCTGCATTTTTTTTTTTACCACTTGTCAAAAATATGGTTTCTAGGGGAAAATTATCCCTAGTTACCAAAAAAAAAATTTTTTTTCAAAATGATCCTAAATAAATTGTAGGAAAACTCCCAAAATTTGTAGTCATATAAGCCATTCATTCAAAAGTTAAGGGTTAATAGGGTTAAGGTGGGTTTTCACTATACGAAAGATTTTAAAGCCAAATAAAGACATTCTATTGGTAGAAATTGATAAATGACACGAATAAATGACTAGGTTGCAGGATGAAATCTGTTGGCCATCAAATATTCATTGCGTTCTACAAAGTACTATACTAAGTCAACTAGCTTGTGAATTTGATTGATTTTTAGTACTATAGAGCAAACCATTGCAAAATCGTTGACATTTCTGACTTTCTATATTTAGGAGTATTACCGTATAGAACCAAATAGACCACAACTGAGTGTAAGCTCAGCATGTCGATATGCACATAGTGTAAGTGGAAATATTAGCTATGATTTTACACTAATATTGACAAGGTATGTATCTATGAATTTATTTACGGTTTTTGATCAAGTTCTGTGTTGCAGATAATTATGGAATAATTATCACGTGATTGAGTTTTTAAAAGGAGTGACTGTGTAAGAATTATCATACACGTCAATAGCATTTTGAACCCCACCCCCACCCCTACTTTCTTCTTCAGGAAAGCTTATTACGCTGTTATTTTCAGGCGTGCGTTAGGCTCTGCGGAGGAGAGTGCTTTTAACCCTATTCAGGCCGGGCTTTCTAGGGCTCTGAGTAAAAGTCCCCTCCCTCTATAACTTTTGATGGAACCATGCTGTAGTGTTGAAACTTTCCAGAAAGTTAGGTCAACACTTAATTAACATTTTAGCGAAATAATCTTTTTGATTATTTCATTACTCGCGATGACGTCTTAACTGATTATGCTATATTTAACTTATATCATTTTATTTTAGGGAAAATATTGGACCCGAAGGTTAGTATTTACACTATTCCACGCAGAAGTACAAACAATACCCTTTACAGCAAGCACACAATGTTGAAACAATGTTGAAAAAACGTCAAAGCGACTTCTCTTGATCTAACGCCGCGTTCCACTGGGTTAACCCTTTTACACTAAGGGTGCATTAATGACCTAAACGTTTAATTGGTTATTGTTCTTGATGCCTTTGGTTATAATAACTATTCATACTTCAGCAACATGTTTTGCTTTCCGTCACCGTACTTATACATGCTTTCCATCATTTGGCCTTCTGGGAAGTTTAAATTACGGTTTAAATTACCCTTCCTCTTTATACTAAATCAGTACTGAAGTCATTCTTCTTATGTTGCGGTTTTATGATTGACAAGTTAAGAAGCAGGGATGTGTATAGCTTTGCATAAATATCAGTAGATTTTGACTGAGGCTCAGTAATAATTAAATCAAAATCACGATTCCAGAAATTCTGAGGGTACACCCATAAATAAACTATAAACCAAATGTTTAGTCAACCTTTTAGGACAAGTTCTTTCTTTGTAAACATTTTTTTTGTGTGTAAAACTTATTTAGTAAGATCTTTAAGATAAGTGGGCTAATTTCCAGCATAGTGATGCTTGGAAACAAAAAAGGTGTATTTAACTAATGATTGATTGGACACAAATTCGATATGGTAACCCATATTTCCAGGGGGTATTGGTAGATAAAATTATATGTTATTTTTCTTCTGATTTTTGATAACAGTACCCCCTAAAACTATATATTAAAAAAAATATTTATATGACAATAGTAAGATATTTCAAGATTACGTCTAGGTCGCGTGAAGTCTGGGTCCTAATGGTTATCTATTCTTCCAACGTAATCTCCAAATGTGAGTTTAGGAAACTTTCTACAAAGTGCTACGAAGCAGCCATATTTGTTTGAAAAAATCACAATCTGACTTTCTAGAAGACATGGCAGTGTTCTTAGAACGTATGCTCCTCACTCCTCATTAGATTGTTGTTCTTTGGTGGGAGAACTCAATAGATCGGGATTTTGATATTACGATAAAAACATTTTTAACGCAACCTTCAAAAGAGGATTTGGAGAATACGAAGAGATTAGGGAATTGTCACGAATAGATCCAGGCTCCACAACGTAATCTCGGTCTAGATGTTGTTTGCTAAACCTCACTAAAGACTTTAAATAATCTGTACGAGAGAGTATTTCGTCAATGAACTAATAAAGCACCCTTTTATTTTGATTTAGGATACGCCTCGATGTTTACAATGTGCACGAGGAGAAGTTGTGCTCTTGTAAGAGAGAATGGACCAGATTCTGCTTTTGTTATAGCTCACGAAATGGCTCATGCGTAGGTATATTTTTAAAAGGATTTCAAAAATGTTGCAGAAAGCAAAGCACATACAACGATCTACTACTCAGTCTGATTATCGACCTCGGACTGGTAGTTCTCAGCACATCATGATAAAACAGTTAGTATTGGATAAGTATTGGCCAACCCCCCGCGCATGGAGCCCAGCACGGAAAGCTATCGAATGTGATCCCGGATAGACAGTCCGTATATAAGAGATGCCCTGGATCGTATTTGATAGTCTTTAACACTGCTGTCCTTAATCCCTATTTTACCTATTAATAACTTTTCTTATTGTGCGTTAACATTTCTAATTTTACAAGTCTGCCGAGATACCTATGACAAACGTTCTTAATAATTAAATAATGTTCGTTGCAGGTGTTCTGTGACCGCACCCATTTTTGACCTATGTAGTAAAAAAAAGTTTCAGAATATATATTATATATGAAAATGGATATTTTTACAATCATGTCTTGTTATTATTGTTGTTTTGATGAAATAACATATTGAATACATGAAAATACAATTTTCTATTGTTTTCAAGGAATTCTATTGTATTCAAGACAATGACCTATTGTAAAATATTATGTTGGACATTTTTGAATTGATTTTGATCAAAGATAAAAAGATAGGCGAGTGATGCAAATGAGTACAACAAGTGGTACAATGAGATAAGCGAGTAGTACAAAGAGTGGCACAACGAGTGGCACAACGAGTGATACAGTGAGTGGTAATGAGTGCAACGAGTTGTATGATTAACGTTATGACTACTATCTCTTATTAGAATAGGTGAAAATTGGGAAGATGGCGCTTGTACAATAATTAAAAAATATCAACACCTTTGACATTCTTAATTTTAAATTAAAAATTGTCAGTTAAATTAAAAATTGTCAGTTATAAAAGCTGCCTTCGGTCATGTATTCGCTTGTTTGTTTGTTTTAAAATATAATTTATATGACCTGTGCATGTAGTAGCGAGCGCTGTTATCTTTATTGTATATACACACCAATTTGCCATGATCTGGCCAAGTTTATTTTTATTTCTTTCGTTTATGTAAGCCTTAAGGTTGATTTCCAGGATGCAAATAATCGTGCGAAAGCCAAATGAAGACATTCCATTGGTTGAAAATTGACATCACATGTCAATTTCTGCCACCAAAATATCTTCTTTTGCGAAATGTTTCGCCTAGTGGACATTTATTTACGACATTTATTATGTGGCTACACCCCGTAGTGTTGAATTTCAAACAGCCCAGCCGTTCTTTTGCTGACTTTGAACAAGTTTTTGCCGGCTGGGAAGATGAAAATCATCAAATTTCAAACTGTGGTAGGATTGTTGGCAAGAGTATTTCAGAACTTAAAATATCAATAATGTTCTGTACTAAATGATAATCTATTTTATGAACGAAGTTTCAATGTTTTCAAACTCATTTTCAACTTCGATACAGTGTGTAATCGCAGTAGGCAAAATATTGAATATTGTCTTCGTAGGATTACTGAGTCATTATTGCCAACTTATACTAGTCGAATTTATCGTTTCGTTTATCTTAAAATTTCTTATTTATTGTTAAAATGTTGAGATGGTTGCTAAGCACTTTTATTTTAGGTTAGGTATAGATCATGATGAAAATGATGGTTGTATTCGTGATAATGTTTCAGGTGGTAATATCATGGTAAAGAAACTCTTCGCGACTAGTGCAAATTATCAATGGTCACGATGTAGTCAAAGAGCAATCAGACAAAATATAAAGTACGCTTTCATTCTTACCGTTGATTTAAACAAGCCGCAAAATTCGCTGCGAAAACCAAACTACCACTTATGACACCACGTGGAACGTCAATTTCTACCAATTGAATGTCTTCTTTTTACCTTCACGGTGGGCAAAAATAAAGGTAGAAATGAGACATTTATGCGTTACAGCTACAAAATAATCATACAAATGAAAATATTGCAATTATCATGTGGGTAATGATGACGTCATCCAAAAATTTAATTTTTTGAAATATAACGTTTTAATTTTCTAAAATGATACAGGTAGAAACAGCAGAAAAAGGTATGCAAAAAAAAGGTATGGTTAGAAATGATAATTTTAATTGTCACATTAATTAGCCAATCAGAATGCAGTATCCTGTAAGCCTTAATAACTTCACTTTCACTGCTTAAATAATAATATATTATACCATTTTTCAGCAAAACTTTTCGAGCTCTTTCCACCTGTTTAAAAAAAAAATTGCGAAATACATTATTTCAAGCAAACAAAATTTTAATGACGTCATCATTTCCCACGTGACTCAAAATTCAAGAATAGATATCCTTGTACTGGGATAGTTGGGACGGTAATCCGTAGAATTTCGAAAACGCTATACTCTCTATTTGCCATTGAACTATTTCCGGTATTTAATCATTTTAGATACTTCAAATGTCTCCGCAATAAACCAATACTTACGCCTTCTTTTGCTGCATCTATGAATAATCTCCCTGGTGAGATCATGGAGCTTTCACAACAATGTAAACACTATATTGGGATGAACGCAACTGCATGCACCACTGTGAGTATTACTTATTGAGACTATAAATCTTAAAAGGTGAGGAAGGGATCTTAGGGTTGATTTATATTAGGTGGAAAATTTCACGCGAAAGCCAAAAAAATACATTCCGCTGGTGTAGTGTAAATTTATATTACATTTTTCCAATAGGAAAATATCTTCTTTAGGCTTTACCGCAGAAATATCCACCTAATGGAATTCAACCTTTAAAACAGGTATCTTAGCAACAGAATAAAATATACAGTAATGTTGCGGTTACGCATTTATATAACTTACTCAAACTATTGACGGAGAGAAATCCACCCTTTGTTTCTTGGTTTAGTTTCGCCGCTCGCTCCCTTTGCGAAAGAAAGTACGGCTAGGCTCGATACGCACTGGTACCGGTTACCATGTCACTGGGTAAACATCCACCGTTCCATGGTCTCCTTCCGAATAAAAAAGTCAGCACTGCTGGACTAAGATGTTGCTAGAGCCGACGGTAATCCCTCTAATTAGCCCCATCTAGTCTTACACGCCACAGATACTACATTTGACTGGCGCTTTAAAATGTGCGTTATTATTTTTACACAGAGAATACAAACAGAATGCAAGTACTTGTGGTGTCGATCAACTAAAACTGCTATGTGTAAGCCAATATGGTGGCATTCTCCGCTAGAAGGAACTACATGCAGGAAAATAAATGTAAGTCTACAATCTGGTAAAAGTATGAAACATTTTGACGAATTTTCGACGTCAAAACGAAAACGATCTTCAGAACTCTCTAAAAATATATTTTGTTGGTTTATCGTTGCTCCGAGTAGCCAGTCTTTTGGAACAAATTCGAACTTTCGTTTTGTTCCTATTGCTAATCAAAATATAAAACTTCATCTATAAGTTTAAATTCCGAATTTTTGCAAGAATTTCACTTTGTCCTAAGTATTTATGATCAGGATTGAAGCCAGGGGGTGTTGATTTTTCTCATTTCTGAATTGTTTTACGCTAATATATCATTTGTAACCATTGAGTCAGCATAATATGGAACAACAACTTTTAAAATCATGTTACTGAGTCTAGGATAACATTATCGCAATATCAAGGAGAACGAAATTTACTGGAATTCCAACACGCCACTCCGTCTTCATCTTGTCTCCTAAGCCCAAAGTATCATATTTTAGTACCACGGGGAGACTGGATACTAGTCTATCTACACGTTACGAACCCGTGTTGTGATTCCAACTCGATCCTCCAAGCAGTGTTTCTACACCGCAACGCTGGTGGTGATAGTGTTAAGATTTTAAGAGTCGTGGTATCAACTTTTAGCCTCGTTTGCATGTCCTATTCACGCCATGCATTCGATCGCTATACACAGATTTTGTGCGACTTCAGAAGATAAACACGTTTAGCATAGAACCAATTCGTTTTGATATACCCTTCGAGTATACATCTTACCTTTGTTTTATTTATAAATAATGTACTGTAATGCATCGATTAAACACCCGGACGCTTATTTAATTTTCGAACCTCAAGGAGGGGGGGGGGGGGGG